>PVJX010001650.1:59660-153405 GCA_004027295.1 Dolichotis patagonum
CTATTGTAATTTTTAAAAACACCCTCTAGGCTTTAAAATAATTAGTGGAAGTATTCATCGATGTTACCAAGATGCCCCTTTTGCAACAAATCCCTCCTTTCTGGTGGATGAGGAGCCACTGTGAAGGTTAACATAACCTCCCCTGAACAACTCCAAAACTAGTCCATGCTTTCTTCTTTCTGTGCCTTTCTGCTTTTCTAGCTCTCTCTTCTCAAATAAAAAAAGAGGAACACATTATAATGCATCATTTATAAATTACCTTGTTATTGCAAAAAAAAAAAAAGCAAAACAAAACACTGCTTTGAAAACCAAACAAACTCCTGCTGCGGACTCCAACATGTTTGAAGGAGGCCCTTCAAAAGAGTCCACGGTTTAGTGGAGGTTGTTTATGTGGAGACTTCGATCTGTACCTGCTGTCCCCTGTCATTCCCTGGAAACTTGGCGGCAGATGTTGCAGCGTTAAGTTGTCTCTGAAGTGGCTTTCGGTCCCTGTCTCCCCACCGCAACGGAGTCAAACTGCATTAGATCTCTTATTTGTGCCTAAGGCAAGTTTGGGAGCGCAGCTGTGTCCACCCTTACTCCTACCTTTGGTGTTTTAGGCCTCCAGGCTGCGTGCGCCAGACCAAAACGGTTCTGCCTATCTCAACTACCTCCGCTGACAATCGGGGCGCTGGCTGCCGCCGCTGCAAACAGATGTCGGCGACAACCTGCTAGCGTGCACCTGGACGCGGGCCCTCACCCCGCGCGCCGCGCGCTGAAACATTCATGACTTGGCGGAGCCCGCGCGCCTTCAAAGCCCGCGCCTATTGCGCGGAGAGGCAGCGGGCGCCCGCGCGGAGCTTTGATACGCGGCTCCCGCACTTCAATTACTTGATCAAGGACTCCAATTCAGCAGTGGCTTCTTCCGCAAATGAGCCCGGTGCGGCCTCCGAGCCAGAGAAGGAGAACATTTGGTTTGAAATGCACCGCGACGGGACCTGCCTAGTAAATGTGCGTGACTCAGGTCTAGTTTTAGGTAGGCCGATCTGCTTGTTAAACTAAACTCTCGAGGCAGTCTGCAGTAAACAATTTATAAATAAATGACAAGACTGTTTTCCAAAATAGAAAACATGCTATTGACTAGGCAGAGGTCGTCTATTTGCAACTGTAAGCCACAACCTGAAAACAGCCGTTTAATTGTCTCTAGATGAGAATAAAGTTTGTTTTGCTTTTAAAAAAAAAGTGGATAATTTTCCTTGAAAATTCAGACATGATAAAGTATTCTCATTTATTTCCTTATGCAAAACAACCTGCACTCATTTCTAACATCTAGGAAGTCTCCAAAAGTCTAATTTTTGCAATGCAAAAATTGCTTTATATCTAATGCTTTATAATCTAATGCACAAATTCCATACCAACTCAAATACTTCTTAAGAAGCATAATCCTTTGTGTTATGCACATATATACTCACAGGAAACAAGGGAAAATAAAATTATTTGCAAAATACATTCATCAATTTATATGTTGATAAGAAAATGGGAGGAATTGACCTTAGCAACCCAATACACTTGTTGCAATGAATTATTTGCTATGCTTAGAAAAGCATTGTTTAAGGGAATCAACATATCTGATCTAAACTGACATAATGGTATTTACAAATTTTCTAATACTTAATAGGATACATTACTAGGACAATGAAGTTGTGTATATAAAGGGTGATAAGCAAAAGCCAATGAACTTCTCATAGACATGGAAGCTTTATGAATTAGTCCAATTTCAATGTTTAGTTATGTGTTGATTGGGCAGTAAGTTTACAGATAGCAAGATTTTATCCTTCATGTTCAACAGAGATGAAGCACACGTGAGAATAGTTATCTAAAGCTAAAAAAAGAATTCTAAGTCTAATTTTTGTTGTTCAATTATTATGCACTGGCAAATCTAGAAAACTTATACACATACACAAAACTTTGGGGTCAACTCATTTTTTCCCTTTCTTCAGGTGAAAACAATGATAGATCTAAAGATAGGTAGATCTATGCTTAAAGAACAGGTGAAGGAGTAGAGGATAGTATCACCTAGACAAATACTATCCAAAATTTCAATCTTCTCTAGTCCATATAATTATATGAAGTAAACCAGGTTTATATAAACTGCAGTGATTAAATAAATACAGTTCAGTCAGTCTGGGAGCTTAACTAACCATACTAAGTAGAAGTCAGTAGTGAGCCACGCTCTTCTTCTCATGCATAAAGTATTACTAAAGCAGATCATCACATTTTAGTACCATGCCAAAATTAGCTGCCTCAAATACACTCTAAATCCCCAATCCCGTCTCTGAGTTACCATTTTCTTAGTAGGTAAATTACTTTAAGTTCTCCAAATGAAAACTACTCTAAAGTAAAAAAGAATTGTAATCAAAGAAATGCTGTATGTTTTCTTATATAATATAAAAATAAAATTCTGGCTGTGATGCAGCTCAGGATTGAATGGTTGCCCGGCTTGTGCAAGGTGCTGGATTTGATCCCCCAGCACTGTAATTAATTAATTAATTAATTAATTTAAAAAAAGTTAATGTGGACTGTGAGCATTTCAGTAAAGATTATGTTTCTGGATTACAGAAATATTATTTTGTTAAACAAATAAATGAGTTCAATCCCCAGCACCACAAAGAAAAAAAAAGTCAAACAACTGCATATTACTTTCTTGGATACCAGTGTTTGTTGAACTTCATTTGTTGTAGATTCTTAAGTAAAAGCCCTGAAATATTTCTGGTGATGAAATGTCGCATGATAACTGCAGTTTCTTTTTGGCGCAAGTATTATATTACACATGGTGCTTTGTCAGTACAGATATTTACTGTGCTCCTCTGGGTAGGAAGAGGGCAACTGAAGACTTCATTCATTTGGCTACATTCATGCATAAAAGTTAATGTAATAATTATAAGAAATTAGCAAACCTGAAAGTGAAAGCACAGTGGATATAAATGAATTGAAAAGGAAAAAGAAGACAGACAGAAGGAAGGAAGAACAGCAAGAAGGAAGGAAGGAAGGAAGCCAAAATGGAGCCAAAATGCTGTAAGTAATCTTGTCTCTGGGTTACCATTTTCTTAGTAGGTAAATTACTTTAAGTTTACTTTAAGTTTCTAAAACATAATGTTGAGACCCTTTGGTTGTTCACTGGAGCATGGAATGATTTTCCATGTATGATTCTATGATTAATCTTTAAAGATATACATATTATAGTTATGTACATGTGGGGGTGAGGAAATTATACTGATATTAATTCTAACAAAGATTTGATTGATAATGGCAAGTTAATGTGAATTCAGATATTAACAGTCTGTGAAATATGAAAAATGAAAAGATAGAAAATTAAAGGGTAGATTTCTCAATTTTTGTAAGGGAAAGGAATATTATGATTTTAACCGTATATTTAAGACAAAACTTTAGTTTGAAAAATACTATCAGAAAGGAGCACTAGCAAAATACGTAAGAACAAAAGAGTAAATCATGCAGGCTGCCCTGATTTCCTTGAACAAGTATTTTAGCGTGATTGGTTTGACTGGATGATAGCATAGATAGGTAGATAGATAGATAGACAGATAGATAGACAGATATAGACATATATTATAAATGTGTATGTATTTATAAACATATATCCTTAAATTCTGCAAGACATTTAACAAAAAGTATTAAACATATTTGTGAATAATGTGGAAAATTTAAATCGCACTGTTGGGTAGGTTCTTAGCTGTACGATAATGTCAATGAACTGTGAAATTTGGGGGGAAAAACTCTTATGAAGTGGCACACTGAGGATTTAAGAATGGCTTGAAGTACATGATAAAAATCTGTAAGCAACAAAATGTTGGATGGCTTGGAGCTAAAAAGCATAGGTGTGATGATGAAAAATGAAGTCAGACAGCAATTGGGCACACAGAATCATAATACATATTTGATGAGAAACAAATCAATTAACTGACAATCAAGGTTGACTAAACTTAGTGCCCTAGATTTAAATAAAAGCAAACAAATATAAATAGCATAAGTATAGTCTTAAAGGAAAAGGCCTACCACCTTTTATCTGTAACAAAGAAATCCAAAGTCTTTGAAAGTGCTGTCCCAACTGTCTCTCAGCCAAAGGACTTCTATCCAGAACATGTAAAGAACTAAAAAACTCACTCTCCAAATTCAAAGACCCAATCCAAAAAGGGACATCAGAGATGAATATACACTTCTCAGACGAAGAAATGCAAATGGAAAATAAACATATAAAAAATGTTCCACATCACTGGTCATTCAAAAATTGCAAATTAAAACAATACTAAGATTCTATCTCAACCCAGAAAGAATGGCCACCATCAAGAAATCAACCAATAACAAATGCAGGTGGTGCTTTCAGGAGAAAGGAAACCTTTTTGCACTGTGGGTGGGAGTGTAGACTGATACAACTTACAGAAATCAGTGTGGAGATTCCTCAGAAAACTAGGATTAGAGGTCCCATTTGACCCAGGTATTCCCCTTCTGGGTGTTTTCTCAGATGAATTAAAAACATCATACTACAGTGCTATATATGCACCCATATTTACAGCACCACAATTTATAATAGCTACATTCTGGAAACAACCCAAATTTCCATCAACCGAAGAAGGGTTTAAAAAGATATGGTACTTTTGAGCGGTGCGAGCCAGCCACAGGCTTTCCAGGGAGAGAACAAGTCAGTGTCTCCCAAGAACCAGCCATGCCATAAATTGGGGGACCGACCAAGAAAGCAACAAGCCATCCTTCCCGGTAATCAGCACGAGTGCACCTCAGGTGCACCAGGGAGAGAGTAAGTTAGTGTCTCCCTTGAGCTTACCCACGCAAATGCTCCCTCCAACCCACCTCCCATAGCAACTGGATGCTGGATGGTTTTGAGGTCACCCGGAGTTGACTGAACTAAGGTACATAAAGCAACTAAATGCTCCTATTGTTTAGTTGATTATGCTGACTTAGAGTCATAGGTCTGAGCATCTCTTGGGAGGATGCAATACAGCAAATATGGGGGATTTCCTTCTATCATTTCTTTGAAGGCCAATATTGCTTTTACTGTTTTGCTTTGTTCTGATTAACTGTTTTGTTTTATTCAATATTCTGCTTTAACTGGTTTTGTAGTGTTCTGTTTTTGTTTGATTTTGCTATACCTGATTGAATGGACAAATGTTGTCAAGACAACAAGCTATACTATGGTACCAATTATTGTTATGCCAGTATCCTGCTGAAGTTCTGTACCAATTTTACTGCCTTGTCTTGATTGGCTTGTTCTGTATTGTTTTGTTGTACTTTGCTACCTTTAAAATAAAAAAAAAATAAAAAGATGGGTATTTTTATATAATGAAGTACTACTGAGATATAAAGAAGGATAAACTTAAGGCATTTATAGGAAAATGGATGCAAATAGAGTCCATACTCATAAGTGAAATTAAACAGAACCACATGTGTAAACATAATATTGTCTCTTTAGTGTAAGAAACTGAAAAATAATAAGACTCCATACAATAGATATTGTGAAAGGGAAAGAACTGGGATAGGTAAAAGGATAAAAGAAGGAAGCGAAGAAGAAAAAAATATATATGTATACAAAAGGTAGGTAAGATAATTACAATACTGATTTCTCTTAGAGAAAGAGCTGTTTGTGCTTATATTGTTTAATCAATTATGTATGCCTGTATATTGTAATCTAAGCAACTACTTTGAAGACAATAACACACAGTATATTAATATATTAATCATTGTCAATTTCTTATTATATTGGTTTTGAAATTCTGTATCTGCGTTTTATTGGTTTATTTTCTCTTTAAAATAAAATCTAGAAAAAGAAAAAAAAAAGTACTGTTCTGTCACCAAAATACATTTGGAAGCAAAACTTGAACTGAATTAACATGAGACTATTTATAATGTCCATTTATACTCTTATAACAATTAGTATATTAATATTACATAACAGCAAAATATTTGAATAATATGATTAAAGATTGTTTTATATAGTATACGATATATAAACCACATTAGACTCCTAAAATGTGAAAAATTTTGAATTTTGAAACAATTTGATTTCAAGAAAGAATGACTTTGGTACTATTTTTGATAAAAGTGTGACCAAATTGCTGAAAAATACAGGAAAATATGAACTACAAGTATGATTTCATTCGTAGAAAAATAACAATTGAACTTGCTGGGCAACATGTAGAATATTCTACCAGTATAATTTAAAAAGAATGATAAATTTATCTGGTATTCAACAAGATGTCTACTATATGTTCCGCACTAGATGAATATTTGCTGAATACATGAGTGATTGTGATGCATCATTTAAAAAAAACAAATATGCTAATTTATCCAAACTCAAAGATTTCTCTTATTCCCAATGAATCATTCATTTCTTTGGTTTTAACCCACAACTTGTAGATTATCTAACAGTCTATAAATCACTGTGCTCTTTATGTTTTCAGTAACTTTGCTCATGATTCCTAATCTATATATAAATTTTTCTTCCAGCTCTGTCTGTTGACATTCTCCTCATTTTCAAAGAAGCAGGGCCTATATTTTTAAGGATGCCTTTTCTAGTCTTATCAAGGAGGGTTAATTTTTTTCCTCATATTCACATTATATTACAAAATAAATCTTATTTTTGTATATGTCCTGTTTCTCAAACAAATTTTAAATTTCTTCAGGGCAAAGGCTAAATGTGTACTCACTCTTCAATATGTCACTACTTTCATATGCATAATTCAAATACTCAATACTTATTAGAATCAAAATGATCAGGAACAATGATAGACTGCAAACTAATTCTTAGTGATAGTAACTGAAAGAGCATAAAACATTAGCAAGAGATCAGGATCATTTTATATTGATCTCCTGATTAATACATCTTTTGTGCTAGCTAAATACCCACGCCTTAACAAGGTGGAAATTGTTGAATGAATGAATTAGTGTATAACTAGAGGTAGAGAAAGTAAGATGATACAAGAAAACAATTGTGAACACATGAAGTGAAAGTCTAGCATGTTCAAGAGGAAGAAGTGTTGTTTTATGTTGCAGCAAAAGCACTAACTGTAGATCACACAGAAATTTAAACAAAGGCATGAATTTCATCACATAAGGACTTTGTACTAAGAATCACAATGACTGGATAATAAAAGATGATGGATGCTTAATAAAACAACTAGTTCTCTCTACCCATGATCCTGTCAAAGGTCAATGATGTTGCAAAATGTTTTCTACAATCATATCTCCTAAATGGTTTTTAAATTAACCCAATTTTACAAAAGTAAAATTTTCAGATTTAGATCCTTTTATAGTATATTGAATTCTGTTTTGTATAGTTTTAACCTGCAAATATAATCTATTTGGGCACTATAAAATACATACTATTCCATCAATTATTTCATACTTTAAAAAAAGAAGAACAACGTATCAGGCCTGAAAGAGGCTAAAGCCCTTTGAAGCTGATGTATGAGGTGCTCCAACCTTACCAAAACAGTACAGGATCCGGTTTTCACAAACTGAGTCACCCTAATACAGTATCATGAGCAATATTGTGTCTTTGAGCCAAAGCTCCCCATTGTATCATATGAAAAGGTTTTCAACAGTCTTTCTTAAATTGATATATGAGGAAATAGTGTAAATCATTAAAGGAATTAGAAAACTACAATAACTAGCCAATTTTTCAACACTAAATAGTATTAAATAAATTTCCTTGATGAGCAAGAATATATTTGGATACATATGTATGTGTGTGTGTGTATATATATATATGATATATATATTTATATATATTTATATATATATATATTTCTCACTATTACAGGTTTCTAAATATTTTATAACTTCACAGTCACTTTCATATTTTCAACAAATTAGGGTACATCAACTGCAGAAAGCAAGGAACATATTTATTGCTAAAGAAAATGTGGTTCTGGACATTTTTCCTATGTCTTCTACTACTAAATGCTAGACTAGAGACTGCCTGCAGTCACTAATTGTGAGACTGTTGTTACCAGCAGATAAAAATTCAGAACATGGTGTCTTCAAAGCCAAAGGCTGAAGCAATGGGTGTGCTTATTAAAATGTATGTACAAATAGCCATAATTTTTATGAATTACTTGACAAGGGTATAGTGTGAAACTATAGCTTGAAGATAGTCTAGTAAATTCTTAGTAGAATTTATTAAGCCCCTCATGAAACAGGAATTTGCACTAGAAAATCATAATTCTTCTGCTACTGTAATAATCCCTTGTGTGAAGGAGCTTCAACATTATTTTTATTAATATTCCACTTCTCTCATTTTACTGACTTAGCAGCCAGCTTTTTCCCAACACATGCCCACATACAAACCTCATCTCCTTCCTGAGGTCGCATCAAGGAAACCCGGTCATATTGTCGCCGCAACAAGGCCCAAAGCGCGTCAAGACGACCCTAAAGAAAATGGGATTTATGAGTTCCCAGGGAATGTAGGCAACCCCTACTTCTTGAGTTTATTAAGAAGGAAAAGCCTTATTTTCCACCTTCATTTCTCTTATAGATTCAATAAAGAAACAAAAACTTGGAAGTTCTTATGCTGAGAGAGCATTGGCAGAAATGAGTAACTGCTCTCTGGTGCACCTTAGTCCTCTTGAATTTTGAAGGGAGTGGAGGCTGTAAAGCTACTGCTTCGCCAACAGGTTTAAGTTCAGTTACACCAAGTACCTTGATTGGCGTGTACCACTTGGTCTGGGGAGGCGGGTGCGCAGACGGGGCTCGAGGTGGTCTCGGCCTGATGGGTTCCTCTTCTTCTTCAGGAAGCGTCACCACAGCATTTTTGGCTTTCTCTAGCCTTGCACCTTCCTCAGTAGACCCTTTGTCACCCCAGCGAACCTATAAAACAAAGCAGTCACTGCTGTCAGGCGGAAAGTGACACAGGAACAAGCTATGTAGCCCGTGGTCTTTTGATTCACCAGCTCAGAGTAAAAAGAAAATGGTTAGGTAACTCCTAATTCCTTCTCTGTTGATATGTCACCACTCTTTCTCAGATCAAAAAGACTTTTGTACAAATCTGGAGTCAATTCAACTTAACACAACCATGTCTCCATAGTGGTGAATAGAGTCAATTTGTAGCGTAACAGGAAATGTATGACAGTGTAATTCGGTATGTTAAATGTCAGTATTTGAATTAATTGAATGATTACACCATATCGGTCTGCATTTAATCCACACAAAAACGTAATGAGATAGACACCATATTTTTTTTTCCTTCCAGATGAGGGAACTGTGGCACAGGCAGATTAAGTGAGACCCCCCCAAAGCCACTGAACTAGTAAGAGGCAGAGTGAGGATCTGAACATAGGCAATGGGTTAGTGAGTTTCAAATTAGTTTGAAATTTATAAATGTATTTTATGCACAGGAGTTACTCTGAAATTTTTTATCAAGTCAATCATGATGAAAAATATAACTAAAATACTTAGCCTTTGGAAGTGATTACCTGTGAGTTTAATTTCATAAAGTTTTACTTGGTAAAGCAGTTTACAAGTCTATAGTTCCTATGACCATTTAAGCATAATTACTCAACAAGTGAATTTTTCATTGCAAAAGACAGATTGGCAAAGATTTTATTTTGAAGAGAAAAATTCAGGGAAACCAAATAACTCTATAAATTTTAGCAAGTTTCCTTCTCTAAAAATTCTTGACATGGAAAAGCCACAAGATCAAATTGTCATTTATTTTTCAGTGAGCAAAAACAAGAGATTAAAATGCAAACAAACTAGGTGTATGAACAGGATGCGGCCCCTGGAGAAGGGTTTTGTCCAACCAGGAGCAGTGGAGAAGTCTGGTAATAATCAAGGACACTGTCCAAGAGGACAAAGAAGAGAGAAGTGGAGCTCTAAGAAAAAATGCAAAGGCCTATCCATAGTACACTCTGACATACCACAGTTAAGTGATGTCTATAAAGGAAAAAAATTAAAGCCTTTTTAAGCACTTTAATGACCTGAATTAGTGGGTAGGGATACAGATGATTACTGTTCACAGAAAGGACTATTCACAGCTTTTTGATAAGGCTCACTTACATGTTTTTGCCTTTTTTAACTACAATTTTAGAATAGGCTTTCAATTTCAAGTGGGCCCTCCTGAGTCATAAAATGTATCTGTATCTTTCAGTGTGATCAATCGTACTAGAATGTTCTTTATGAGGTTATTAAAATTGTTTTAAAAACCATTAAACCTTTAGAGTTAGATAGTTGGGCTTTCTTTACAGAGAAATGATCTCTTTCAAATCACAGTGTCTTCACCTAGATAAACTAACACATAAAATTTTAGACACAATTAAAATAGTTAAAATCTCTAAAACCAGGATAGATTCCTTGAAGTTGTAAAGTCTTCATTTTAAGGGGAAAAAAATAAAGTGAGTTACATAGTTAAGTAAACAATGTTATAACCAAGAGAAGTAACTCAGAGTAGAAATTTAAGTAGGTAACAGTTAAATACATTGAGCAATGATAGATTTTAATACATACAGCTCCCTAACCTATCCCTCCCAGCTGGTGTTTGTAGAGGTCATGATAATTAGATACTTTCAAATATTACTGGCACATTTCTCAGATTAAAAATTGGAAGGTAGTTTAACAAGAGTTCTGACCCAATGTGGCCCTTCTAGGATCGAATTATTAAAGGGCTATATTTAGAGTATATTTAGGTTGCTTAAGTCTGAGAACATGGGTTAGACAAACGAGTTGGCTCGATAGAGGAACTGTTTCATCTCCACCATCAAGCTCACTACAGACATCACCAGGAATAATTATCACTCACTCAACCTCAAAGTCTAAACCTAGGAAGTGCTTTGTAAAGATTTCCGAAAACTCAATAAATACAGAATCACATATGTATATACGTAAATCCTAATGTTTTAGTTTGACCACACTGAGATAGTTTAAAAGGTTAATGGAATGCCAGGAATAAAAGGAACCTTAGAAGAAATAATATATCTCACTTTTTATTATGGAAAAGCATATAAAGTACAAGCTTGATAGTTAAATTGTCCTATCTCAGCTGCTTTGGCTTTGCTTATGAATAATGGAATTCCATCATTTCCAGAGCACAATTGAATGACTAGGAGATTATATTATAGCAAAGCAATTTCGGAATCAAGAAAAAAAAACAAAAACATTTTCACAAGAAATTGGCAAAAACAGGCATTTAAAATACAGTAATTAAGTACTGTGAATCAGTTGTGCTAATAGCTATTATTAACATAGGCTCAGTTCCAGCTTTCTGTAAATTCCCATTGCCATAAATTTTTTAAATATTTAATTTACAGGAAGAGTAAGATTAAAAAAATTCTAGATTAAATCTCTGTACTGGCTTAAAATAACTTTAGTTATGAAGAGTTGTTCTCATAATTTCTAGAATTCATTTTACTTTCCCCAGCTTAATGTATTTTTTAAAAGAATTTTCCAGGTTTCAATAGGTAGGCTTTAAGACAAATAATTATTTGTATCTTGGTCTCTCTAAAATTTAAATAAGTTTAAGTTTGAGAAATATATGACGATGCCTAACTCTTCATATGATGGT
Organism: Dolichotis patagonum; assembly: GCA_004027295.1. Taxonomy (NCBI): domain Eukaryota; kingdom Metazoa; phylum Chordata; class Mammalia; order Rodentia; family Caviidae; genus Dolichotis; species Dolichotis patagonum. The sequence continues at coordinate 71,227 of PVJX010001650.1, forward strand.
GCTTAATTCTTTGTATTGTGCATTGTTATACATTGTGTTTCTCTTTTGTAATATCTGCATTTGCTTTCCCATTTTTAACTCATTCTCATTTCCATCTCACTAATAAAACATTCCATAAATGAGACCAAAATTATCTAAATATGAAATGGACCCCAGTTCATTAAAGGTTAACTGAATCCTTTTCACAAATCTCTTCAACTAAAAGGGATGGGTAGGCAATATACTTCTCATATTAAAAATCAGTAACTCTTTAAATTTGAATTATGGGCTACTCAGGAATACGCATGTGCTCTGATTGCTCTTCACCATAAGGCAACTGCTGTATTTTGGATCTGGAATGTCCCTGTAAGGCTCATGTTTTAAAGGAGTGGCCCTCAGTGTGGCGCTGTTAGAAGGTGATGGACACCACTGAGAGCTGGGGCTTAGCAGGAGGTCCTGGAGTCCTGGCATTGTACGCTCAGGGAAGACTCTGAGACGCTGGTCTCTTCCTTCCTCTGTTTTTACTTCTGAACTGCCAGGAAGTGAGCCAGCTGCTCTTTCACATGCTCCTTGCTGTGATGTTCTGTCTCACCACAGCCCCGTGAGTAACAGGGCCGCTGACCATGGCCACAACCTCTGGAACTGTGAACCAAAATAAACCTTTACTCTTTTTCAACTGATTTATCTCAAGTGTTTGTTACAGTGATGAAAAATCAACTAACAGAAAATAATGTTTCTTCTGACTCAGGATCATGTAGGGGCTTATGGGTATTTTTTTTCCTATAGAAAGAGAACTCAGCTTTTGGAATATTGGAGTATTAGACTAACAGAAATTATTATTCCTAGTGTCCTCAGCAAGAGCATTATATATTCGATTAAGGGTCACATAACCTTACCTCATTCTGATGTGATATGTTACCTGTGTGGATTTCAATATGGATTATTATCAACATGAATTAGCAGTATCTTCTCCCCAAGTCCACCTTAGCAGCTCCTAGCATCTGCCTCGCACAATGGCTTCTTGGCCATGAAAGACCTGCCTCAGAAGATATTTCAGGAATAAAGAGGCAAGCTTCTCGGGCAAATGTGCATTATTTTAAAACCTAGTGTGGTTCTGTCACATGAACGAACACTTCAGTAATTGGCAGGAATGGGACAAAACAGATATGACAAAAGGAGACATAAGATATGACAGCAAACACATGAAAACATCTTCTTATCATGAAGTAAAATTAAAGAACTAATGAGGATATGCAAGGATCTGAGTTCAATAATACAGCTATTTTATCAATGAAAAAATTTCTCTAAGTGCTCTATGGGATGGGATGCTGGCCTCTCTGCATTCTTGTTAAAGGCTAGTTCTGGCAATAACTTCTTATTAATTAACCCATCACTTCAAAAATATTTTATGGTGATAAGAAAACCTTATTTGATTTTTAAGATAGGATATTAAAGTTCAATTTTTATTCAATTTTGAGTCAGTCTGAAAGTTCAATGCATTCTATAAATATGTAATATTCATTAGAATACCTCATAAGTAATAACTAAAAGGTCTTTCTGAGTTTTAAATACACTTTCTATTTGTGACATGCATATTCATGTCACTGAATATTTTACCATTTTCTCCTTAAAGAGTTACTATTGAATCTTTTCAAAAAAGAGCATTGTTGCAACTTTAAGGATCTTGCTTTTTCAAAATTGTTCCATGCTCTAATTTTTTCCAAAGCTATGAGAAAAATCCTAGGATTTTTTTTTTTGGTCCTTTAGAATTTTTTTGTCCTTTAGAATTCAAAGAGCTATCAATGCACTCCTTTGACTAATGAAATCAGTTTTTGAAGGATTTGAAATGGCTAGGCTGAATCATACAAAAAGATGTATCCAGAAAATACCCAGAGTTGAGCAAAAATGGATACTATGAATTATGAACTGAATTGTGAAAAGAACATTTTCCACAGCTTAATAATCTCAGAAATACATATACCAGACTAGCAGTTTTTAGGATACTCACCTCCATTCTTTTAATTCCTCCAACCCCTCGGCCACCATAATAGGAAGCATCCACAGTTGGCCATTTCTTGGTGGGTACAGGGTCTTCTTCTTTCTGTGAAGATAGTTTTTTAAATTCATTTAATCAAAATGTTGTTTAGTTAGAACTTGTTCACATGTAAATTTTTTAGTAATGTTACTGTTATGGAAAAAAATGTGAAAATTATATATAATATATGTGGATATATATATATATATATATATATATACATAAATACACATATAAATTTCAAGTGGAATGCTACAGGCTATGCAAACTATTTCCCTTCCTAGGTTTATCCATACATCATCCTTAAGTTACCCAAAGTTGTTCTTTAACTATGAACATCATTTGCTTAGTGCAAATCTACTTATCATTTCATACTTTAAAAGATAAAGCATTAAAGTTAGGACAGCATTTTCATAAGCATTTAAAGCATCAGAGTATACGTAAGTTTGAGCTCTGAAATTTTTTGTTAAAAGATAGTTGAGAAGCTTTGAAAACATAAAATACCAGTACATTTTTAAATTTTATTTTAGTAACATGAATTTCAGTAACAGAATAATACAAAAAGCAATAATCACTTTCAGGAAAGAAATACCATCTTTAAACTACCATAGGAGATCTTGTGACTTTCTGTAAATAAAACAAGTGACATCAAGACTATGACTATATTGTCATAAAAGGTAAGTTTAATCTTCATGTACCATCCTGATAGCCAGTCTATATCTACCAATGTACAAAGGTCTCATTTTTCTAGCACATGAAAGAAATGGTGAGATAAAAAAAAAAGTGACTTTCATCAAGTAAAAAGTCAATACTTAGGTACTATGTTTTTTTTAATGACAAATGGAATTAATCAAGTTTTTAAATGACAGATGTAATTTATCAAGTATGAAGGGAAATATCCATATCTGTTTACAAGACATGCATTTACCTCTTCAGGTGCAGGAGGAGGTGGTGGAGGAGGATCTTTGATAACCTGTCCAAAAACAAAATAAAATAAAATGTGGAAAAGTTTCATGAAGTAAGGATGAAATGATAAAGATATATAAAAATAATTAGATTGGTGCAATACTGTGGTAATTCTGAAGATGTACCAATGAACTTTGCCTCCTAAAATTCATGCTCCTTCTTTTGAATATGGGCTTGCCTATTACTAGCTTTTGACCAAGTGAATGAGGTAGCGCCTCATGACTTTTGAGGAGGGGTCAAAAGAAGCCATCTGTCTTCTCTTGACACCCTGTGACACTCAGTCTGAGAGACTTCTGCTGTCATAAGTTCGCCTTATGCCCTCAAGCTGTAAGGAAGTCCATGCCGAGTATACAGCAGGGTTGGGTGGTGGCAGAGACAATGGCTAGCCTCCAGATGCTTCAGCCATCCCTGCTGGTAAGTCAGACATGTGACAGAAGAATTGGTCTTGGACATCTAGACAAACTGAGCCTGCAGATAGCTCCAGCTCAGCTGATACTGGCTGAGACTGCAAGCATCTTCTTAATGAGCCTGTCTTATTCTCACAAACATAAAGATACTAAATTGTTTGAAGATAGTCTGAGTAAATCAATGTTTTAGTCAAGATTCCTGTACATGGTTTCTCAAGAAATCTTACATGGTCAGTTATCTCTGTGAGAGAAATGGAGTCAGTCTAATTTGGAATGACCTTACTGGCCCAGGGATATCTGACATTGACCTCATCAAACTAGAAAATCTTTTCCCAAGTTTCAAATAACTCAGATACGTATGCTTGTCTCTACACTAAGAATAAAAACTGAAACTGCTTTACTTCATCTAATGTCAAATGTTTCAATTACACCAATTTTTTTTAATTTTTAAAACAACAGCGATTTGAAAATGAGGTGTCACATCTACCTCATCGAGGAATTATTATTACTATGTAGTAACTTACCATTATCATGTCTGTTTTATTAATAATCACCTGGTAAAGGTATACATAAATGTTTCCCCATGAAATGGTACAAATCTAATGTTTTCATCAAAATTGAGATAGGAAAGTGAATGAGGATATAAATGAAATAAAACACAACATGCTGAGAAGGCTGAGGAACAAGGATTTGAGGATTCTCTGAATGTCTATTTCTTCATAAATGTTTAAAATTTTCCACAATAAAAGGGTGTTGAAATTTTAATATTATTTGTGATGTTGAAAGAACTAGTCTCAAATTATCTAAGTGTTTATTTTTATCATTCAGATTTTAGCTTAGATCTAAATCTTAGGGAAATAACCTACAAACAGTAATTATAATTACACAAATGTAACTACACAGTAACAGAATTTGACTGAATCTCTTAATCTTACAAAAAAGTGTCATTATTTCTTTTTAAATCTTTAATTCTATTAACAAGCACATAATTCTAGCAATTTTAGTAATATTGAAGGATAATAATCTGTAACTTTTTTAACAATCAGCTCAGAAATACATGGCAGGGGAGATTATGATTTAAAATAATACTGTAATTAAATAAAATAAATTTAAGGTAATTAAGCTATAGGAACATTTATTTAAAAAGGAAGTATTTATCATTATCAACCTATGTGATCAAAACAAACAGTAATACTAGATCTGTCAGCATTTCACACTTAACTAGGTAAAATCAATCCAGTTATTTTTATTCACAAGCCAATGTTCCTTCCCAGGTTTCTTGTTTCTTTCAAGTAGATGGGGTTGGGGATATAGCTCAGTTGCATGAGTGCCTGGCACAACCTGGCAAGTGCAAGGTTGTGAGTTTGATCCCTGGTACATAAATACACAAACAGTCAAACAGATCACTCTTTCCAGGTGCAGCCTTAATATATTGGCATAACTATAATTTCTTTCTCACTTCCAAGTGACTCCACCAAATAGTTCTAATAGACTTTTTGAAATCTCTCCTTATATCTAACTCCTTTCTCCCCATGAATTCACCACCTTCCCAAAACAGATTATGATGCCCCTGTGAAACGCACAAATATTTCTTTTCTCTTCCCAGCAATTATCAAAGTTGACAATTTTATGTGGCTTCAAAAATCTGTAGATTCCATAAGGAAAGGTTTTGTGTCTGCCTAACTTCTCACTGCATCCCCAGTACTTAATAGTGTCTGGCACAAGTATGACTTTCAGGGAAGTAAGGTAGGAGGAGAAAAGAGAATTTAGAAAGAGAGAAAAATTAGAGAGATAAGCAAAGAAAGAAAATTAGAAAAATATGAAAAATGGAAGGAGGGAGAGAGAAAGGGAGGGAGGGAGGAAGGGAGGAAGAGAGGGAGAGAGGAAGGGAATGGAAAATTCAGAAGAAAAGGAGAAAAGGATTTTTTTTTAAATTTCATTCCCATCATCACTACCTACTATCAAGAAACTTGGGATACTGTGGATTGTAAAAGTGTCTCTTTCATTTTCAACTGCTCCAATGAACACACAACCAAATTCCAGTATCCTGAGTAATTCCCACCAAATTGTATGTCTGAACTGCTTCAAAAAGAAGAAATTCACTACCTAACAAAGAAACTGCCAAGCAACTTACTATTTCAAGGTTTTTCCCCCAACTGAAACCAAACTTTCTCTTTCTTTATCTATATTTTCCACTCTTTAGTCTTGTTCCTAAAATGCGGGAACAAAGAAACACAGACACATAAAACACACACAGACAAATACACACCCAACCCACAATTTTTCCGTAAGAGAATTTCTAGTTTTGAATACTAGGATGACTACCACATTTCTATTGAGTTTGTCCACTTGGTAGCTGTCTCAGCCATTTCGCATGAAATGTTCTGAAGTATTTCATCATCTTGTTCAGTTTCTCCAACACATATCCTTTTAGTCACTATCTTGAAAGCAGGCTGGAGCTCTGACCATAGCATTTCAAACGTGGCTGAGCCCATGTAAGTGTACGGTGCTCGGACAAAGCAGATGCACCCTCATCAGTCCTTGCCTTTCCCATTCTAAACACTGTACTTAATAATACTGAAAAATGGACAGGTTATAATTGTCATAGCCTCTTTGGCATCAGTAGCTACATGCTGTATGTGTAGTTAAATCAAACATTTAGCTTGATTTTCTCTCTCTCATTGTAACCTACGCAGCTGGGCCAATATTCTTCTAACAGAAGCATAAGCACTCATTTCCTTAAAGACAAAAGGGAATAACAGTTCTCATCCCAACAATTCAAATCAACAAATGACTGAAGTTTATTAAAAGAATATTTCAACTCATACTTTCCCTTTTAGTTTTGTGAATTATCATAACATGCTCTCTGGAATTCTCTCACTACAGAAAGATCAGTTATATTCCATCATCCCATAATAAAGATAAATTGATTCTCTTTCTGTTATGAGAATTTCAAATTTACTCCTGTTATTCTTTGTGCATCTTGCATTGATACATACACTTCCAAAGATTTAAAAAAAAAAAGTATTCCCAACTCTGCTCCATTCTCCTGAAAACCTTGGATGTTTCCTTCCATAACAGTTTCGTTTTAATGTAACTCATTGTCCTATATCTATATAGCTTAGCACTGATTGTGGAAAAATTAAATTTCAATTTTAAATCTTCATATGATCACGTCTATCACTCACAGAAGGATCAGGAGCATCATCATTGATTTGTTTTACCTTACTGGAAGGTCTTTCATCTAAGTTACAAGGTGAAAAATTAAAGCCCCTTTTCAGAACATCTTCATGCATCAGCTCTTCTATGCTCACTGTTCAAATGTCTCAGCATCAGGTGTGGGTCCCTCCACAGTTCAATCCATCATCCTACCTACAAACACCCACATGGACCTTCACTTCAAACAGACTGATGATCCCTCTGCCTCCCTCAAATATAGTGACCATTTCCATGTTACAGCTCATCCAGCCTTCACAGAACAATCCACCAACTTTATGAAGATTTAAAACTTCTAAATATACACATATACATACATATATATATATATATATACACACACACACACACACACACACACACATACACATACATATATATTGCACAGGTGAACAATTCATGCTTCACTAGATTGGATTTATATTTCTATTTTGTAGCTTTATTTTTTTTAAAGAAAGAAAGAAAGAAAGAAAGAAAGAAATAACAAAAACAATGGTACAAGATTTCAAAACAAGATTGTAGAAGGGTATCAATGGTTAGTATATTGTGCATTGTTATCGTCAAAGTAGTTGCTTATATTATGACACAGGCAAGAAAAATTGATCAGAAAGTATAGGTACAAATCTTTCTTTTCAATAAGCTAAAAGCAATTAGTAGTATAACTGTCTTAATTATTGTTATAATAGATATAGATTTTTCCTTTTCCCTTCTTTTCTCCTTTTCTCCATCCCAGTTTCTCTTTGCTTTTGAACAGTTTCTTCTCATTTCACAATATCTATTGTATTTAGCTACTCTTTCAGCTTCTCACACTAGGGAGACAATATGATGTTTACACATGCCAGTCTGATTTATTTCACTTATAAGTACGGTCTCAAGTTGCACGTATTTCCCTAGTAAAATCCCCAGTTTATCCTTCTTTATAGCTGAGAAGTACTCCATTGTACAAAAATACCAAATTTTTTATCCATTCCTTGTTTGATGGGCATTCAGCTGTTTCCAGGATCTAGCTATTACAAACTGTTCTGCTATAAACATGGTTGTTATCACTGTTGTATGATGTTTTCAATTCTTCCAGGAAAATATCCAAAAGGATAATAGCTGGATCAAATGGGAAAATCTGCAAACAAAGCCCTATTTTATGGTTGAGTCTTTAAATTTGAGGGGTCTAATTCTTTGAAATTCCTTATATGTGCTAAATGTAATTCCATTGTCTAGGAACTGGCTTAAATTTTTATCCACTCTGTGAGTTCACTCTGTTGGTGATTTCTTTTTCTGTGCAAACCATTTTTAGTAAGTTGAGATCCCAGTTGTTGATTCTTTGAAGTATTTCTGTGCTGAACGCCTTCAAGATTTCTACCTATTTTCTTCTCCAGTAGATTTACTGCTTCTGTATTAATATTTAGATCTTTGTTCCATTTTGACTTTAGTTTATTGCACGATGATAGACATAGGCCTGGTTTTAATTTTCTAGAGAGCCAGTTTTTCCAGTACCATTTATTCAAGAGGCTATCTTTCTTCCAGTGAACATGTTTGATGCCTTTGTCAAAGATAAGGTGGTTGAGTATGTTTGTAATTGTGTGTATATCTTCTAATCTGTTGCATTGGTCATCAGGTCTACTTTTTTGCCTATCATGTTGATTTTATCACAATAGTTTTGTAGAAAAATTTCAAGTCAGGGATTGTGATCTCTTCTGCCTGGCCTTCATTGCCCAGAGTTGCCTTTGCTATTCTAGGTCTCTTCTGCTTCCAGATGAATTTTAGGAATGTTTTCTCTGGTTCTGTGTGGTACATTAATGGTATTTTGATTGGAACTGCATTAAATCTGTGTAACAATTTTGGGAGTATGGCCATTTTCACTATGTCAGTTTTTCCTATCCATGAGCAAGAGATATCTTTCCATTTTCTGAAATCTTCAATTTCCTTTATCAGAGTACTATACTTTTCAATATATGGATCTTTTATTTACTTTGTAAGATTGTAAGTATTTCATTTTTTGGATGCTATAGTGAGGGTGTGGTTTCCCTAATTTCTCTCATACGAGTTTGTTGTTTGTGTACAGAAATGCTATTGATTTTTGAGTGCTGACTTTGTTTCCTGCCACACTACTAAACTTGATTATCAACTTTAGGAGTCCTTTGGTGAATTTTTTGGTCTTCTATGTAGAGTACCTTATCCCCATTTTAAAAATAAGAAAATGAGGGCTATACTTTTAAGAATTTTCCTTAAGTATATGGAATGAAAAATCAGAGAATTAAGATTCCAACCCAAATCCCAAGTCTGGTCACCTCCTAACTCTGAGTTCAACATTTGGAACATGATATTTTAAAATAATATTTGGACTACAAAGAGGAAGTATGCAGAAAACAAGGCCTAAGATTTGTTAAGCAGCTGCTATTTACTAGGATATATGGATGGATGTATGGATGTATGTATGGATGGATGGATGGATAGATGGATGGATGAATGGATGGATGGATAAATAGATGGATATATGGATAAATGGACAGATTTAAAGCTTATTATAACTGTGTAAGGTAGTTTATACCATTTCAAAGAAACATAACATGTTTATCACTATGCTTAGTATTCATCTAGAAATGCTGAGAAGGAAAAAAAATGGTTTTCTTGTGATATTTCAAAATGTTCCCCTATACCACATGACCTTGTAAGTAACAAAGGAAGGTAAAAATAAATTGGCTCAAATGTTTACAATTGGAAAAGTGTGCATCAAACTGACATCCCTACATTTCAATGAAACCAATTCAGGAGAAAAGGAAAACTTACTGTTGCCCAAATGCATTAAAAATAACAGTCATGAGACTCCCATTCTTATATTAAATAGTGCAAAAACACATTCATTTCAGAAAAGGATGTATTCATATGCACCATATTTTATGAGAATTTGCAGATTTTAAAAGGCATAATATTGCCTAGTTGCCAGGAATTTTTCCACTTAGCATCCTTCATCTCTGTATTGAAAATTCTGGAAAACACTTTCACCACTTTATGAACCATATGCAGAGTTTGACTCTTCTCCAATTTTTTTTTCATTTGTTATTATCATCATCAGGGAGGATTACATCTCATCTACTTAGCTGCTAGAATGAAGATTTCAGTTTGGAGGAGAGCCGATTTCTTTAAAAAAAAAAAAAAGCTGCTTCAGGCAACAGTCCTTTTGATCTGCTCATTAACACTTTTCAAATGTTCGAGTGATGTGGGCATTCTTTGCGCTAGAAAATGTCAGCACTGGAGTCTGCAGCCAGCTCAATGCAATCATATGTTCCGATATTCAGAAAAGAGTGAAAGAACTGTCAACATTGAACTGCTTTGGATATTAAAAAAACACATACTGTACAAGGACTGTACATCAAGTAGTATTGCAGAACTGAATCTTGCCAATGACAAAAAGAAATGCTCTGTGATATCATCTAAGTGTCTAAGAGCCCACAGACAATAGAAAAACATTCTTAGTATTTATAACAATTTATTTAAAACATATATGTGCATCTTCTTTTCATTGTCTCTTTTCTTTTTGATAAAATCGGAGAGCACACATAGTGCCTTTCTTGTGAAGCACATAAACACAGAGTTCTGATACTCACATGTAAGTTCCTTTTTTCTGAATTTCACAAAGTTATACATTTGCAATATCCAAACCAAAATATGTTCCAGATTATCTCATCCTTCTCCTTTTCTCTTTGGCAAACTCATCAATGTGCAAAGAATCTTACTGAACAAATAAATGAGTGGTCATAAATCTAGACTATAAATGCAATCTAAAATGCCAAATAAGGCTGGAAAGGAACAGTGTGAGAGCATGTTCTGCCAGGAATTAAGCAAAGGTGCTGCTGTCAACGCAAATAAACGAAAACCAGGAAGAATCTGATACCCTGCTTCACAACTGATGCTCTGTTGAAAAACATCACCATGGAAGCAATACATCCTAAGATCACAGTGTATTTCAAGGAGGCAACCAAACATAAATCACTTTAATTGATGGTACAAGGAAGGCATATTAAAATTTAAATTACTCCTGTTTTATTGTGCATTCAAAAAAAAAAATCAGACTGCTCAGAAGGTAACTCAATAAAGGCACCAGCCGCCCACCTCAACAATAAAAAACAAGTACAGTGCAGAGGCATTATTACTGTTTAGAAAGAACCGCACAGCTGTTAATGTCTAAAAAAAGATTCTAAGAGTCTCCCTCAGAGAGATCCACTTCACGAAACCTCAACTTTTTTATAAGAAAATTAGGTTTTGAAAAGATAACTTTTTAAATTTTTTTCTAAATTACGATTCATGAGACCTTTTCTGTAATGCCCTAAATGCACAAAGGAAGAGGGAACTTGCAATTTTCTCCTGAGGATGGAGGGCTTTGGTTAAGGACATTACACCAAAGTAAACATTTATTACCTCCAACATGTTCCTGCTTTTATTTGCAGCTGTATAACACATTCACTGACAACACTCCAGAAAGCCTTTGTCTGCTACCTCATTAGCCTTACATCTGTAATTCTATGGAGGGTCTGGTGATCCCAAATTATGTAACTGTATAACTGTCATTTCTGCTATCAGATTAGTAAAACAAATCTGCCATATACTCAAAATGTCTTCTAAGCTAAACAATGATGAAAACATCTATATTTTCTGATATCTCTTTTGTAATTCAGTATGTGCTAAGTTTTATCTTAACCCTTCCTGCCCTCTTTTTCTAATCTAAGGAAAAAAAGGAATTCTGCTGCCAATGTCTTTGTCAAAGAAAAGCAGTTGTAGAGGACGGATGTGAGAATACTCAATGGGTGAGATACAGACTCTTAAACAGATGGCATGAAATAACTTCACACAAAAATGAGAACTTTTCCCCTTATGGAACTGTTTGCAAACTCAACACAACCTATAATTCACTGATGATAGTGTCTGGAAATTCATCTTTTCATCATGGCTCTATGATTAAAAGTGTTACCAGATAAAATTATTCAAATATCATTGGCATTGATTTCTACTTTTCATACAAGCCCAGGCACATGGAAGACATCATCAGTGACATTTAAAATAATATCATCTCTTTTCTCCTTAAAACCATATTAAAATGAACAGAACGATTTTAAATGATAAAATAGTCTGATATCAAAAGCATTTTGGGCGACTAGTAGTCTATAATAAAGGGCTTTTCCTTTTCCTCTTTTAATACTATGATCTGCTTCAACAGTCTGGTTCTGGAAGTAAGGAATATAAACTGGTTTTTCTAGGGTTAAAACTCAGGTGTGGGAAGAACCGACTTTCTGCACACTCCAAGGGTGAACTGACTTCTGTTTATGCCAAAACTTCCCGGAATGTGACTGTCCCTGCCTCATGGACACAGTGCCTTCTCCCCTTCTGTTGTCCAATGTACCTATGTATCCCTTTTACAAAACCTCTGGTTACATGTAGGGCCCACCTAGATCATCCTGGAAATCTTCCTACTTCAAAATCTTCCACTTAACACACTACAAAGTCCCTGTTGACACACACGGTACCATTCATAGATTCCAGAGATTGAGACCTGGACATCTTTAGGGATCTTTGGTCATCTCACTACTTGGGCCTTTACCAAGAATATGAACTCCTGGACATACCTGACTTTGCTGACCTGCCTCTCAAGGAGAAACACTGCTTTGCGAAACCCAATAGCCACCACTTGATAGCGTTCCCTTTATTGAGGCAGAAAAAAACTTCAAACAAACAAAGCAATGAATGAATGAAACAAATTCTGATAACCTAAATATTATTGTCTAATAGGTAAGAAACACTCTGAGTGATGGATTAGCTAGATACCTGTGAAACACCCATCTATGAATAATGAATGATTTCACTGTTTCATGAAACATGATTCGGTATTTCATATTTCACAGAACTGGAAATAACTGAATGAATAGAATGTGGCAGACAGTAAAGCCTTTGCTCAGACCCTTCGCCGGGCTCAAGATCCTAGTAAGAACTCCTAGACTTCAGATGTCCAGGAAGATGGAGAGCTGACAAGTTCCAAATGAGCCCAATAATACTTTAATGTTTAGTCATGTTTCAGCTGAAAGATTAGATTTAAATATTTGCTGCTAGTTCTTAATATATATTTAAATAAGCAACAAATTTGTACTCATTCATGGTGGCACATGCCTGTAATCACAGCACTTGGGATGTTAAGGCAGGAAGCTCACTATGATTTTGAAGCCAGCCAGTACTTCATAGTGAATTCAGGACTAGCCTGAACTACATACTACATAACAAGACCCTGTCTCAAAAAAAAAAAAGTATATTCCCAAACTGACATACATGCAATACATTTTCCATTAAAAAGATAGATTTAAAAATTTTATCCTACTGGAGATGACAGTCAAAGTCAAATAGATTTCTGATAATTTAGTACTGCTAAGAATTCTTTAACTGATCACATTCTCATCTTGACAAAGCACAAATATATTCTTTGGAAGGAACAGAATAAAATAAACACCCCACAATTGTCTACAACGTCCTTTGAAATATGCAGGATCCTTTTTTCACAAGATTATGATGTCACATTTCTTTCTTTTCATAGGCTCTCTTCATTTTTCTCTAGCCCAATTCCCTTCCAGCTTATGATTTCATCTCCACTTTGGTAGAGATACTTCCCTCTGGCCATTTCTAAGGTGTGATAGCTGTCACTAATTACCCATTTCAATCATGGAGAGAGCTCAGTTAGACACAGTCTTACTGGACCTTCAGTAAAGGAAGCGTCCGCAGTACTGTACCGGAAGGAAGCAAAGGTCCTTTCAGGTGATTATACTGACCCAGTGGCTCCTTGTCCTCCTCAGACATAGTCAGACTTCCCACAGGATACAGGAAACCCTCCCACACAGAGTTCTTGTGAAAACCCAAACTATCTTCCACTTTCAGCCTAGCATGGCCCAAAGAACACCAGAAGAACTCAGCTTTAAACGTACTTCTGGAATATCCTTCCCCGAATGCCTATGTCTGTCATCATTCATACCCTGCTGGAGGCTACAGACTGTCAGGTTTCTGGAAATTTTTCCTTCATGACCTTCTCCTTCTTCATACAAGGTGACTTTTCACCCTCGACTCTGTGTTACACTTACTTCTTACACTTTTATGCTTCCACATTAAAGAGTCAATTCTATTTGTATTCCAAATTTCTAGAACAGGAACTGAAACCTACTGGGTAATCACTCAGAATTTTGCCTCTGCCTTCTCCTGCTTCTCTTTGGTACTGAGGACTGAACCCAGAGTCTTTATACTGAGCTATATCTCGAGTCCTTGTTTTTTATTTTGATACAGCATATCGCTAAAATGCTAAATTATTTAGGCTGTGATCAAACTTGCAATCCTTCTGTGTCAGCCTCTCAGAATATTGAGATTACAGTGTGCACCATCACACTCAGCGCTTTTCCTTCCTTTTAACCAACTTTAGGAAAACTTGCTGAGATTTGTTTATATTTGGTATAAATATAAAAGCCATACTTGTGACAAGATGCTTTTCAATTTCCATTTTTAGGAAGGAAACAAGGTGGTTCTCTCTATTAAAGAAACTCTGCAATAAACAAGTATTCATGTTTCTGAAGATAGGAAGTCTTTTAACATACTATCACACAATTAAAGGGAACTCTCTGTGCCTCCCACAAAGACAAAACCATGATTTATAATTTTGAAAGCCTCAGAGGTGGAATGGATCTTGCCTCACCACTAATGATTGCATTCCCTTTATAGCATCCAAAAATGATGGTCAAAATCTATACGTAAGCATTTCAAAAACTTCACAAAGAAGGCTATATCAGTTTTTGCATGTGTTTTGAAAAAAAAAAAACTTTACACTTTGACACTTTGACTCTTCAAGTCAATAGTAAACAAAATTGAAAAGTAATGAAGGAGGAAATCCACCACCGTGAAGTTTAAATTAAAAAACCAAGGAGCACAAATTACATTAGGCCACCTTTTTGCTTTTTAATTTGAGTCTCAAGAATGCTAAGCACCTTAAAATAGCCATATCTAGGATAATCAAGATTACAACAGGAAACTGAGCATAAATTGCTATGGCAGGAAACTGATTAGTTCAGCAAAGAGACAGGATGTTTCTTGTCTCTACTGTTGTCTGAGTTAATTCTATACCTCCTCCGTGGGCCAACAACTCTGAGATAAAATATTATAAAGTTGCCTCATGAAAACAGACTGAAGGACAATTAATAATGAATGCAGGGGCAATACAAAGCACAGCCTGAAACAGCTGAAGTCAAAGTTGGCAAAGTTGAAAGGGAAAAAGGCAGAATAGTAGTATGTAAACTATCACCATGATCTATAGACTATAAAGTTCTATAACTTCATTGTGCTTATAATATATGGAGCTCTCAAAACAAACAGAATAGACATACTTCCAAAGAAGGTTTCTTTGAAATAATCTTTTTCATGAACCTAAAAGTACACAATACATTTCTTGAAATGTGCTGGAATGTATTAAATAAAAAACTCTCTGTGATGGGGAGAACAATGCCTCCTCATTTTCTTCTCTCATGAATAAATTACCTAATATAGCAAAAGGGATTTTGCAGGTATGACTAAGATTAATGACCTCTAGATGGGAGATGATTCTGAATTATTCTAATAAGTCAACCTAACAGCACTGGTTCCTTAAAATTGGAAAACCTTACCCAGTTGCATTTAGACTTAAAGACATGATTACAGGAGAGGGATGAAGAAGATACAATATTGGTGGCTTGCAAGATGGAGAAAAGAGACCATGAGGCAACAAAAAGATAAGGGATTAGACTGTTCTCTGGAGCTTCAGAAAAGAATGCACTTTTACTGACACCTTTTAATCCCAGAGGGACCCACATCAGAGCTTGTATTACACATCTGTTAGGTAATAAATTTTTGTTGCTTAAGTCACCATGCATGTGGCAATTTACCACAGCAGCAGTAGAGAGGCAATGCAAGTCCATCTCCTTTCGCAGACTTTACATGTGAAAGCCAAAATTGAAACCACCTGTTGTTCCTGCAAAAGTGACTACTTAACAGAAACCCTAACATCTGCACTTGACTTACTTCTACAATGTTTTTCAGAGGCAAACAAAGAAGATCCTGCAATAGTAAATCCTTCAAAGAGGAGATAAGAGAGTCAGTAAGCACTTGTTAAAAACTGAGAGATTACCAACTGCTCTCAGTGCATCCAAAAGAAAAAAAAGTTAATTTACATGAATTTTTCCTGTTCTTAAATGGAGCACCATTTGTCTCCACTCTTTCCCTTTCACTTCTCAACATTCCATCCCATGAACCTGATTCTGAGGGGCTTCTGAGATGAAGTTTTATAATATACATGGACATGTGTGCTTTTTAGAATTGATTACAATAGATTAGATGAAATGATTAAAAGTCAGTTTGCTAACTGGAACCTTGCAGGGGTTAAACAACATGGCACTCATTCATATGTCAGGCTTTAAAAAGTAAATAAATAAAAAAGAGTAGAGTTGCAAATCCTTCTTACCACTTTGCAGCAAAGAGGCCAAAACCACCACATCAAACCAATGCCCACAAGTAGCAGTAAGACCAAAATAGCGATGATGGCTGCAATGCCATTGGACTACAGGAGGCAAAGAGAAAAACAAAATGGTCAGCAAATGTTAGGTCAAATCCCACATGTACACTTTAAAGGAACCATTAGAAAGCAATTCAGAGAGTAGAATGGTATCAGACCATTCAGTTATATTCTTTTAAATTCTATAAATTCTTTTAGATTTTATTCAATAATGTTAGTTTACGTTGAGATAGACAGTAATAAAGACAAACTCTTTCAGTGTTTTGCATACTACTTTAAATATATTTTAATGGATTCTAGAGAAATCACTATTTAGGGCTAGACAAATGCTCCCTATCTTTTGAGTGTAGGTAGAAATTACCTGGCTCAAGCAAGATTAACCCTGCATTTTCCAGAAAAGAGAAACACCACTCACATGATGAACACCACTCACTTTTTAATCTTAAATAATCAGACAAGATGTATACATTTAAAAAAACACCAAGTAGATGACAAATCATCTGCAAAGGCTCTTGCTGGCGATACACGAGAATGAAAATGCAGTCTCATGAATTCCTGTAATACATGATCTCTGACTGCAGCTCAGGTACTACCCACAGGAGAATCACACAGAGGCCCTTCGCTTCCTGACTGTCCGGCCCCACCAGCCAGAAGGCACCTGCTCTACACCCTGACCTCTGACCCTCTTCATTTAACAACCCCTATTATCCCAGGAGACTGAGGTTATGTCACCTCCTCATGGAAGACCTCTTTGAACCCTCTGGCTAAAACTGCCCCTCTTGAGTATACAACTCATACTTTATATTCTCCATATTTTAATGTTTAGCACTTATCACAACACAACGACAGTAATTATGAACTTCGTGATTATTCTTCTTTTTTCTTTTTCTTTCATGGTTCACTGTCAGTGCTAGGAAATCAGAGACTAAGACCAATTAGTTTACTACTGTATACCAATGTCTGGCATTTAAATACTGTCCACTAAATGAATTCTAAAGAAATAAGAATCTAAATGATACAGATGTAAAATAGGTTGTAAATGTCTTTACTTTATGAGTAGGACCTTTAGTGTTTCCAAGGAACAATGTGTCCTAAACCCCAGCACTCTGGGATTCCCAGGAATGCTGTGTGCCTTGTTTTGGCTCGGGGGTTTTTTGGTTTGTTTGTTTGTTTGTTTGTGGGAAAGAACTTAAGAAAGAAAAAGAAAACAAGAAGATGGCAAATACAGAAATTTTCAGACAATTATATACAGTAAGTGCTTTGTTTTTAAAGTAAAAGAAAACAGTTCAGAGCAACTTAGGAAAATACCCAAAGTGCATTCTTTTACACAGAATTCTAAATATTCATGAATAAATCAAGTTATTTCTACATCTTTACTTTCATTAAGTTACAAAATCTAAGTAAATAAATATACCAGGAGAAGAGTGTAATAGATACATATGGAAAACTATGCTACAGGAGACATTACATCAAATATATAAATTACTAATCTCATCTTCAAATACAAGGTCTGATGGAGCAACTCCCTTTATCTATAAATGTCCACATACAGAATAAATAAAACACCCCCGCCAGACTCTTCCCACCTGAGGATTTAATCCCACAATTCACTATCTGGCTGAGTTAGTCAACTATAAGAGTTCTATGAACACCTGGTTCCCCCTTCTCTTAGATTCACACCCTATGTTCAGAAATAAGGATGTGCAACTAGAAGCCACAAATCTGCTAAACTTTAAATTTAAATTGTGTTTGGTTTGCTTCTTTCTATCCCATGAACAGAAAATTCTGAAAAATGCCGATGGTTAGAATATAAAATAGATGAGTCAACCATGATAGATACTGAAAATTCTTGATCTTCCTCCAAAATAAAATGTCTCCATCAGTAAGACTGACAAAACACTGCACTACCAGACGCAAATATACAATTACTATGACAGTATTATCATCGCTCTTGCCTCGAAAGACTTATCTTAAACTAAACTAGGCACAATTCTGAAAACCCACTTACCTAACTTAATGTATTTAAGCCAAGGTAGTGGAAAATAAAAGTAAGAGGAAGCACATAACTTGCTACCATCTGATCTTGCTATGTATTCTGAGATACAGCCCTGGCTTCATGGACCCCAGACATTAGCTCAGTTATCTGGATGCAGATTTAGGCTTCCTCTTTCCTTTGTTTTGAATTCTAGAGCCTGATATTAGAACATAAAGCATATGGGTCGTGAAAGGGAAATAATTTCATTGTTTGCATAACTTCATAAACAAATTAAGGAAAGATCAAAGCCATAAACTTCAGCAGGCTTCTGAACACACACCATGGTCCACACCCTAAACTAAGAGCAAGATGAATAAAAGTATCAAACTGGATAGAACAGAGATTAGAAGCTTCTCATTTTTATAGAAGTGCATCTCTCTTTAAAGAGACCTCACGTCAAAAATAATCCTGCCAAATATTCAACATGTGAATGTCATTTTTCTTGAACTACATGGAACAAATATATATATGACTATAAGTTAAAATATATTTTCTTCATTCATCCAAGAAGTACGCAAGGAGCCCCCACTATATACTTGGCCATTAAATAGGTGTCTGAGTTACAACATTAGACAAATCTTCCCCAAGACGACCAGTCAGCGAGCTGAACAGTAAATAAATAATTGCAAGTGAGAGGTGTGTGTAAGGAATATTCACCAGAAACATGTAAAAGTAGGAACTAATCTAGTTTAGAATTTGGAGAGGACCTCCTTGAAGTGTATAAAAAGGGCTGAGAAAGAGTGTAGTCAGAATGTGTGACTCTACTAAGAGGAATGGAAAGACCAGGGGCACAGGGCACAGAGTTCGAGGTAAGAGGCTGAAGAAGAAAAAAAAGGCAGGCACAGATCTCTGTAAAACTGTAGTTCACTACGGAGAGAACTGGCCATTTGTCAAATTAATGGTCTTTCGTTAAATGACCTTCCTGCTTACCATTTGTTACATCAATTCTTCCTAAAAATAGTTCTGAACAAGCAGCATTTTCAGATGTCTACAAAGACTTGGGTATGAAGATTAAATGAAGAGTCCATTTAGAATTCAGACATTGGTGAAGGCCAAAAACCCAATTTCATTTAGGATTATGTGGAGATATAGCAGAATGTCAAGCCTTGATGTTAGGGTAGAAAGCATTTTCTATTCACTCCAAACATATGAAATTGTTGACTTCTGTCTGCATCTAACTTCCTTTTCTTCATTATAAACAAATTACAATAAATAATCAGGAATTTTACTCTGTCAAATATAATTGAAATTCTACCTTATGAGAACCTCAGAAGTATAAAAACAAGTCAGGGTCACTGCTATATTTTGCAAAACATATGAAAAGAAAAATCATTCAGAAGTTTCACAATACATGAATAACATGTTGTAATCTATCTAGAAAATAATCACAGTAACCACATCAGAATAAAACAGACACAAAAAGGAGGAAATTGGTCTCTACAAGAGTTAGGGAAAGAAAGAGTCAGGAAAAAGCTGATGATTTCATTTACTGGAATTTTTAAACGTTTTATGTCAGAAGTTAGTAAACTGTGGCCCCAGGGCTAAATCAAGCTCAGCTATTTCGTAAGATTCCCTACAAGATAAAAGTCATTTCTTCATTTATTACATAGCTGAAACCCTGTAAAAGAAGAGTCTCTTCGACGAAGGTCAAATGTCAACGTCCGTGGCCTTATTGTACACAGCCAAAGCTCTTTGTTTATGCAACATTCAGGCTGGTTTTGAACCAGAAGGCAGGTTTGAGTCGCTGTCACAGAGACTGCATAGTCCCCAAGCCTAAAGTATTTACTACCTGGTTTTTTTAAAGAAAAGTTTGCTGACCTCTATCCTAGATAAATTAGTTTAGAATCTGGTTGAAAGTGGCGGATTGTGCAAGTGTGTGTTCTAGTATAGAAGAGGCAGAATGAGAATTCATTCTCAGTTCTAGCATTTAATAGGCTGTGAAGCTGGGCAAGCAATTTTAAGCTTACTGAACCTCCAGGCTCCAAGTAATCCCTCTTCCAGGGACAGCAGGGGCTGAAATCCACATATTTTCTGCTTATCAACACTTAGACCTCTGAGGGTCTGGGCAACAGCTAAAGAGGCAGTGCCTTCCAACATGTTTGCATTAATGTGCGCTGAAGAAGGGAAGTGTTTCTCTCTCCTCTCCACCTCTCAGTTTTCTCATCCATAAAATTCATCTTTCTCCAGCCTTATAAAGTAAAAGAAGTCAGGGAGTGCTCAGTGTTTGTATAAAATTATTTTGCACAGTGCCCGGCACTTGATACTTGTTCAGAGGACACATTCATAGTATGATGATTCCAGAGGAATCACATGACCCGTGGTTCCAGTGGGGGAAAGACAATGTTTCACTGTATCATTAAAATCAGAAATACACCAAACAGATTGAGAAGAGATGAAGGAAAGGACTGCTTAAGTTCCAACTCTCCTCCAGTTCTAATCTCTTACATCTAAACTGTAGTTCCCTTCCTTTTAAACTAGATACACAGCAACTTTCATTCCCTCATTTAGAAAACCAGCTTGCAGTGAGTACTGTGAGTCCTTACAGAAATGATGAGGGGTGAGGCCTAGGGACCGCACTGCCAGGACGTTTCCAGGTGAATGAGCAAGACCAGCTAATGAACAGGAAACTGTAGCTCACTGCTCTGTGTGCTTTAGCAGGACTGCACCACGGATGCTCTCAGAGAACAAGGGCTTCTTCACCTGGAGGATCTTCATGAGGACAAATTAATTCCATGAGTTGTAGTGTTTTCTTCTGTGTGGAAGCCATCGTGACGGGCAACATCACTAACAGTATTTCGCCTAATCAGCAAATCTGAACATTCCTCAAAGACAAATTTTTGTCAGGAAAGAGGAACCCTTTTCTACTGTTGGTGGGAGTGCAGACTGGCACAACCATTGTGTAAATTAGTGTAGAAACTTCTCAAAAAACTAGGATTAGAGGTCCTACTTGACCCAAGTGTTCCTCTTCTGGGTATTTTCCCTGAAGAATTAAAAACATTACACCACAGCAATATATGTGCACCCATGTTCATAGTGGCACAATTTGAAATACGTAAATCTTAGAAATAATCTGAATGCCCATCAACTGAGGAATGGATTAAAAGGATGTGCTATTTTTGTACAATGAAATACTACTCAGCTCTAAAGAAGAATAAACTCAGGCTTCTAAAGGAAATGGATGCAGCTTGAGACCATACTCATAAGTGCAATAAATCAGACTTGAATGTGTAAATATCATATTGTCTCCCTAGTGTAAGAAACTAAAAGAGTAAATCAGATACAAAATGTACAATAGTTATTGTGAAAGGAGAGGAAACTGCTCAAAAAGAAAGAACAACTGGGCGTGGGGGAAAGGAAAAAGAATGAAAGGAAAGAAAAAATATACATATATACATAAGATACCTAAGATAATTAGAGCACTAATTTCTATTAGTTCATTGAAAAGAATGGTTTATACTTAGATTGTCAATTTTTCATGCCTGTATCTTATATTCTGAGCAACTACTTTAAAGATAACAACACACAACATATTTATCATTGTTAATCTCCTATTATCTTGCTTTGAAATTCCATACCATTGTTTTTATTGTTTTGCTCTCTTTAAAATAAAAGACTAAAAAGATGAACTGTCGCTTAAATACAATGTTCCAGTATTTAGCATAATATTACAATGTATCCTTTTCTATGTTGAATAGAGACATAATGAACAAATCAGCCTGTGCATTTCATCAGCTTTGATCAGGTACTATTACCACATGCTGGAAGTATTAGATGGTGAATTCAAAATACAGTTAGCTCTAATGAGAAAAATATTTTTGCTATGATTACTATCAATATGATATAGTGAGTTATAACATTTATTACCCTGAAATACTTTTGTAATAACGAAAGTCATATGAAAAAGAAGGCTTCAAACCACAAGCTAGGCTAGGCAAGAAGGTCTCAGGTGACTGGGTCCCTTGTCAGTCCTTGTCCTCTATGACAGCTCCCAGGCACTTCTCTCTTGGGCCCTCTCTTCATGTTACAATGGCATCTTTCTTTTTCTTCCTTATCTGCTCAAGTGTTCTGGTTTTCCCACATTTTGAGCTGTTTTTCATTCTCTCATCTCTTCACTGATTCTATTGGTGATACAACCTTACGTTTCTAATCCACTGAATTCAACTTAAAATTTTCATCGCATTAGTTTTTCTTGCTGTCTCTAGTTCCCATATTTCCCTTTTCCTAAAGAGTCTACTCTGGAAAACTTGTAATTTCAAAATCTCTGTCGGCCTTTTGAAATCATTCCCTGCCCTTGTAAGCTTCCTGCCCATTTTACCAACGCTGGAGGAATCCTTCTTAATTTTTGGGAGCCATTCCCTTGAAAGCAACCGTTAAGGGAGACAGAGCCTCTCACTCTGACTGCAGGAAGGCAGGCGCCAACAGCCATGGGCAAACTGCTCTCAGTTTCAGCACTGTACCCTGCCAGAAAGGTAGGAGGAAGTTCACTTTTCCTTCCAGGAAAACTAGCTAGCAGACATGGGTGGCCCCCAGTGTCCACTATCCAAAATCTTCAAACTTCTTCAGACCTTGGCTTTAGCAGATTACCATTACATTTCTCTTCCCTTTTACAATAGTTCTAAGTTCTCTTTTGCCTGTCTCATTTTATCCAATGCAATTTGTCTCTCACCCTGCATATTTCTCCAACTTTAAAACCCTAATAGCCCTAAATTCTCCCATCTTTCTTCCCTTTCTATTAGTGGCCCTTTTTACAGTGTTAGCTATCAGGGACCCTTGCTGCCAGTGCCCAGTCTCCTACAAGGTGCTAAAGTACACAGGGGAATAAAGAGCAAGAGACAAAACAGGAGTTCTGGCAGGGATCTGGAGTGACCAGTTGTTCTCAGGGAACAAAAAGCCAAGAGGTACCCAGAACCTTGGTATTTATACAAGTAAAGGGCAGTGGCTGTTTCCAAAATCAGTAATGGCAACTAGGGTGGGCTAGTAAAGAAACAAAGCACTCTTACAAGGGCAGGGACAAGGACAAAATCAAAATGGGGACAATGAGGAAACTGCAGATTCCCCAGAAGCCTTATGATCCCCAACAGATCTTACCACAACAGTCACTAGCCATAGGGCTTCCAGCTGTGACCAAAAAAGAGCAGGGACTTTCCCATTCCAATCTGGCTCAAGCACAAGACAAAAGCAAGCATGGACTTCCCCTAAACTCAATTTATAATTTTCCCTTCTCTCTCTCTCTCTCTCTCTCTCTCTCTCTCTCTCTCTCTCTCTCTCTGTCTCTCTCTCTCTGTGCATCTCTCCTTATTCCTTTTCCTCCTTTGATCTATATAAATTTTACAAAGAAAAAAATACTCTTAAAAATAACAGCCATGCGGTCAGTCCAGGATAATGCTTCTTATTTGTATGTTCCATGCTATAATACCAAAACTTTCCATGAATTCACAAAATCAACTACAAGGAAAAAATTGTCTCATGAATAAAGTTTACATTTCAACATACTGCATTTTAATCAATACAATCATCAACTACAACTAAAATATAATTTAAAACTAAGATATTACCAATCCAAAACAAATTGCTTACCCCTATGAAACGGCACAAATTTTTAAGATGTACAAAATAATGAAGTGACCCATTAAGAAGGGCTAATGATTTCATCTATGATAAATATTATCATAGGCATCTGAATTAGATAGAAATCAATACACAGTCAAGCAGGGACTAGCCTGTCAAGGAAGTCAGCAGAGAAAATAAACCTATCAGAATTGTAGCCAGAGGTGCACTTGAAGAAGACCGTGCCTCAAGATAAAGATGCAAGGACTAGGGTTATATGCCTTCCTAAGAGACAGGCAGTAACTTGGAATCATACTGTAACTGGTATTATTTGGTCCAGTAAAGTCCAGATAGACATCAGTCACCCAGGTAGGTGAACAGAGCATCCAAACTCATTCCTTCCCCAAAGTGCCTTTGTTCTTTTCAAGTAAACTTGCTTCCCTACTGGACCAATATTAGGTAAGTTGCTACACTTGTAATCCTATAGGTTAATTGTAGTTTCACTCATGTGGATTGTGATTTTGCTGAATAAATTACCTGACAAAGGCCTCAGTGATAACCCACTTCCAGGACCCCTCCTATCTCTCAGCAGCTATTCCTGTTTCCTGATAAACATTCTTTACTCTTAACTCCATTGTCTGTTGAAATTCTTTCTTTGATTTCAGGGGACATGAGTTCAGTATATTTCTCATGAAGCAGGTTAGGAGTCATATTTTCCCGAGTATCAATATTATAGATAGTAAATTCTAATCTTCGTGACAGAAAAACAGCATCATTTTCATATATAATGTTTTAATAAATATTTAATTTTTTGCTTTCTTATCTTGATGTTAAATAATGACTTTTGAATTCTATAAATATCACAAACACATTATAGGAGCTAAGTAAAAAAAATGAAACAAAAATCTCTGAAATGGGCTCTAGTATTACTGTTTATAATTTTATAATAGCATATTTTAATGTTCAGGTTATATAGATTATGTGTGGATCAAATAAAAGTATCTTTAAAACATAACTGTCATTTTACTTACACATTCTGTGGCTGTAATTATTAATGAGCTTGATATGACCGATTTTCCTCCATTAAAACTCACAGAAACATCAAGAGTTCTGAAAGAAAGATTTAAAAAAACAATAACTAAAACTAAATAGAAAGTGTGTAGTTGCAGGTGATTTTTATTTCCTTATATAATTCAAAAATGGGGCAAAAACTATACCTAAAGAGTCATAAGGTTTGATCACTTACTTCAACTTCTTTCTGCCCTAGTTGTGGTTCTTACTCATTACCCTGAGGCAAATTCCAATCTTCAAATTATTCTTTTAAAAAAACAGCATAAATAGAGACATTAAGAAATCCCTTAATTGTGAGAAATGCTGAGGTTTCAGGTTCACAAAATTTAAAAAGTGAAAAAATTCTTAGATCCTATTTAGCTTATTTTCCCTAACTTTAGAGATTACTACTAATACAAGATAGCTGTTTATGAGTATAAAATTGGAAATAACACACCACATAAAGATAAAACATAAAGCAAAATTGAAAGGCAGAAAGTTGAAGGAAAAAAAAAAGAGAAAGTTATGTGTCTGTAGTCGTTTGTTGTAGACAGTCCCAGGACATTACAATATCTTCACAAAAGAAGAGAAAAATAATAATTTTTGTCCCTGACCCCCTCAAAAAAATTCATAGTTAAAATACAGTTTTCATTTTGAAGTGTAATTTTAAACTATAAGCAAAAATGTTCTAAAGAAATATTGTATTTACTTAATTCCAGATATAAATGGGAAGGTAAGGAGAGGATGTATATTTACTTGCCCCAAGTATCAAATAAAATTTTAAAAGGGGATAGATTCAGCCCATGTGTTAGCAAATCTGGAGTACTAGGTTTGGTCCTGCATCACTTCACTCTCAGTTTTCCATTCCTCAGAGATAAAAAGAGGAGAAGTGTACAACATCTCAGTTGTTCTGACATAAATAATGTACCTAACATATCCAGTACAGTGCCTGGAACACAGTGTACATTCTATGAATTGTTTTACATTTGACTATTTGTCTAATGGAGCATTCAGATCATTAGTTATTTTTAGAAATCTTTTTGATCCAACCTTTCAAAAAGATAACTACTATACCGAAATATGACAATTAAATATATATAAAAACCACTTTTTGTTTAAACTCTTTCTCTTCTACTTACTGACATAAAAATATAGAAGACTAAAAAAATAAATAAATAAAAGACTAAACTGTTGAAGATGCCCACTATATGTCATGTAGATTCTTGCAAATAAATTTCTCGGTGTTATTGCCTTCCTGTTATAAAATATTATCTTGATTAAATCAACAATTACAGCTATGTTAAGATGTGTGCTAAAACCACAAGCCTAAAACCACATTCCAAATTGATTTATGAAAGCCAGTAAATTCAATCACTCATTCTAGTACAAGTTAATTAATAATATTTCTTAGTTGCCTACAACAGCAATAAAAACTATTGTAAAAATAGCACAGCCACATTAGACTGTTTGCGAACAGGGCTTCAATAACAAATAATAAAAAATAGTGTAACTGAGGGAAAGACACATAAACACTGATAAAAGCACGGTATTAAGTAAAATCAATATAAGCATAGGGGTATGAGAGGACCATAATAGAGACACAACCAAGAGACACATATAGAGACACAACCATAATAGAGACACAACCCTTTGGAACAAGGGTCTCAACTAAGATTTACCACAGGAGTAGCAAAGAGGCATCAGGAGTTAGAAAATGAGATTCTAAAGAGATCCAAATAGATAGGGCACCTGACAGGCTGGAAGGCAAGAGACACACAGCCATGAAACTGAAAGCCATGCAATATGTCAGTAACCGTGTAAGAGAAAAGAAAATGGCATCCGAATGAAAAGAAGAGGAGGAGGAGGATCCGGAAGTATCCAGGATACCTCCGGATGACTTCAGACATTGAGAATCAGTCTTAAGAGCTTTCAGTTTGGTAGAAAAATGGTCAGAACTGCTTTTTTTAAAAAAACAAATATAACTCTTGTTGAAGATGATATGTTTTATGGCATGAATTTATGTAAAGAATAAATTTCTAGAGTAGGAAGACCAGTTAAGTCAGTCTTAATGTATTTCAAAGAAGAAACAAAGTTGAGTTGAACTAAAATACTGGCAATGAGGGTAGTGAGAAAGTGGCAACTGAGGAGTCTTAAGAACTAAAAGGAAAAGCCCATGGGCATTTATTGGAGGTGAGGAAGAAGAAATAAAGATGGATTTGAAGCTTCTGTTTTACAAATGGGATTGCAAGAGAAGGAAGCAAGTCTAAACAGAAGATGAGTTTACATAGTAACCTTCAAATTTTAGGTATCTATGGCAAGTACCATAGGTTTTGATAGTGGGTATCTGGATAATGGTCTTAAAAGTAAAGAAAAAATATTGCTTGAAGCCTTGGAGCTCAGCAACAAGGAAAGAAAACCCATGACAAGATGAGTTTATGAGTCAAGAATCCAACCATAAAAAAATTAACAGTGTAGACACTGTAGGAGGAGAAAGAGCCTGCAGTGCAATCTGAGAACAAACAACTAAGGTGAGAATATGACGTCATGAAAGACAGAAAGAGCTCCCCAAACAGCAGGAGTGGCCACAGCATAGATGACACAAGGAGGTAAAGGAAGCTAAGGCTAAAAAACTGACAGCTCTTTCAACTACCTTTTCTATAAGTAGGCTATATATTCTTCAATTTTTCTTAAGAACACGTTAATATACTTTTTGCTCAATCCTTACAATATATTTTATAAATAATAGGATTAAAAAAACACTTAGCAACTTACCCTAATGAAAACATTACTTACTTTCATGTTAAATGTTACCCAATCAATAGTGATAAACCTAAATTCAAGTGTACTAAATTAATTTATGAGATAAATTATGAAATAGTATTGTGATATATAACTGAGTAAATAAAACCCAATGAGCCCTAATAATCACTTCAATTTAATACCTAAAGATGAATAATTATTCCAAAACAGGAAATTTGTTCAGTACCATATGTCAATTACTCTGATTTGAGAAATTTCATACTTTATAAAAAACGGCTGACACTTCAATCCACAGTGACCTATCAGCAATGTATTCATTTGTTTCTGACTTTACACTTATCCAATAAAAGACTTCCATTTTATGATCCATTAAGGATGAAAAAATTATATAAAACTGTGAAAGGTATTTGCTAGAAGTAATAAATAATTTACCTACAATTTGCGCATACTGAAAATTAAACTGGCAACTCCTCAAAAAGTTATTAAAATTATGGTGACTTATATTTTGAAAACAAGTGCTACTAATTTATCTTCTGCACAGTTTTTCAAGTTAGCTTTGTGCATAATAAAGATTTTAAGTTGAAAAGGAAGTTTTCATATTTTTTAATTAAAATTCCACTCTACTTATGAATATATACATATATATATAAAAATTAATGTCTCATGTAAGGATATTTTCTTTAAAGTAGCTCAAAGACTCTTTTTTAAAAATTTTATTTAAAGAAAAAAACAGAAAAAGGGTAGAAATAATACATAATTTTAAAAAAATAGAGTAAGAAATCACTAGTTGATAAATTGCATATTGTCCTCTTAGAAATAGTTGTTCAAGTTACAAAAGGAAAGCATATGAAGTGGACATAGGTCAAGGATTCTTGAATTAAATAAGTTATTTTTAAGTTATTTCAATATAGTATGCAAGTACAACAAAAATTGAACTCAGGAAGATTCCAAAATATTAGAGAAAAGAATCTATTGAGGATCCAGTGAAGAGTCCTGATTATCTGTATTAAGGGTATGGGGAGAAAAATAATAAACAGAGACCAGTTTAGTAATAGACGAGTGGCTGGGAAATCAGTGTCTCCTGATGGGACCTCCTCTTCAGACTCTTAAACAGCCATATTTATTGCTGTATACAGTGTTAGACTGGACTAGGAAAACATTCCAATTCAGTGGAAGACTCAGAAGTTTATGACTCTGTGGGTGAGTATAATCCTGGGATGATTCAACAGAGAGCATAGATGAGCTTATGCTAAGAAGATTCAAAAAGAAATTTCAAATGGGAGGTATTGATAATCTTGTCTCCATTTTATCATCTCTTAGTATGCAAAATTAGCCACTGTGAATTAGTGGTACACTACAGAATCTATATTCAGAGATGTACTATCACACATCAAGTTCTATTCTAAATGTTTTTAGTGTTGCACTGAAAATAATTCATTTTAATTACTTCGTGAATTTTAATAAAATACTAAAAATATATACTGGGAAACAGTCACCTAATTTTAATGAGTGCCATTCAAAAATATCAAATGCTTTAGTAATAAAAGTTTAATCATATAAAATTTACAAGTAGCTATGTAGGAGGATTTAAGTACACATTTAAGGAATATGCCCTCAATCATCATAATGCTGCTCTTCTTTAAATATGTTTAGTTACAAAAACACTCACTAAATAATTCCAATGTTTGGAAAGATCTTCTATATATTGAGCTAAAATATACTTCCCTTTTGCCTGCTTTACTTTCTATCTCCTTTTCAGGAATAAAGAATAAGTCAAATATTCACATGAGAGATCTTCAAATATTTAAGGAAAGCTGATGTATTCTATCTGAATGAATACTGTTCTTTAAATTGCATTTTATTTAACATTTCCATACTTAACACCATCTTGGTAGCCACTCATACATATGGTCGAATTAATTACTGTTCCCCTTAAAAGACATGACCTGAAAATGTATTTAGTACCTAGCATGGAGATAAAATACAGATTAGGTGAATGTATCACATTGACAGGTATAATGAGAAAGCAGCACATTATAAAGAAGAAAAGATAATTGTGGGGTTGGGATAGTAAAGGAGGGTCCTTAGCTTTAGCCCATTTCACCAAGACTCTAATGTGGGTAATCAAAATAAAGGCATAATTAATGTTCTGGTACCTGCGATTAAAAAAAAATCAGGATGTATTCCTTATAAAAAGAAGATTAAAGTTGTGTTTGTATTACATGCTGTTAACACAAGGAATTAGGGAATATCTATGTATGTACACATAGACACACATCAAAGACTTGATTTAAAAAAAAAAAGCAGTGTTATGGGCAGAATTCAGCCAACCAAGGAATCAAAAAATTTGAATCAACCCCAAATAGATTAGACTTAATACTGAAAAAATAAAAATGTTGAGGAAAATAAAAGATTCTATTATCAAGTCAGGCCCTAACCCGATGCATACCACAATGTTCATTTCAGTGATCTTTTTGTATCCAAGGTTTGAAATTTTCTATAAGCACTGATGTCCCACCACTTAAAACACTCTGTCAAGTGTCTTCCCACGCTGCCTTTTAAGAGAACTAATACTATCACTTTCCTCTGATTTAGATATTTATTTCATTTTTGCCAGAAGATTCTGGCCAATGTTTTTGAAAGCACATTTAACTATACCATATGCCTCCTTAAATCATCTCTCTCAAACAAGCTGTAGGATAAGGCTCTGGTTCACTCCATTCTGTTTTTCTTCCTTCACAATGTGTTTATGTATATTTACCCAATTTGCTCTGTTCTTCTTGCCAAATTACAGGTTTGAGATCTCAACTATTACAGAGCAGCTGTGCTATTGTTGATGTCTCACAAAACAAGGGTCAAAGAATGAGCCATTATAAGCACATGTGCTACCTGCACTTTACATTGTGAAGATGCTACTCAACAGTGGAAGGTCAAAGGTCTTTAAAGAGGTCATCTTATTTGAATGCAGAAGATGCATTCTGATACCAATGAACCAGTGTGAGAAATAGACTCTACGGAGTTTTCTTAGTAAGATAATTAATTTAGTTATGTGGCATTTAAAAAGTGTGTTCAATGAAATAAATCAAAAAGATCAATCTCACTGTTACCACCATCGCCTTCCTTCTGTTTCAATACTAAGAATTTCTTCATCTTAGCCTAGAAAATCTATACCAAATAAGGAAATTCAATGAACATAGATCTCTATTAAACAAAGTTTTTCAAAATCTTATTCCAGTTACATTCAGCAATAATATTCCTGGGTAGTATCTTCCCAGATATCTTTAAGTTCGTTTACTCTGTAACATCAATTTCTGAAAGCAGATCTACGTCTTAGCTGCTGTACTACAGTCTTAGTCCACATCTGCAAGTAAGCATCTTCATATTAACATTCTTTTAAAATCAAAATCCACAAGCCCTAAATTTTTAAAAGAATAATCCCTTAAAAATTACAATTCAGGATGGAACATAAAGATGAGAAAGGACCTGATACAGCAGGCTAATGAGACAAGGCACATGGCCACGGATCCAGCTCTGAGACCACGCATCTGGCTTTGAGGCTGTGTATGCTGGGCCACTTCACCAGTGTGTTGTTAATTATTTAAGGGAGAGAACAGGGGGAACCATCACCACATCTGTCACCCACACACAGGAAAAACCTTCATTCATTGTTGGGCCAGATGTGTTTATTTGAAACATAAACTAACTAGCTATTTAATGGGTTTGAATTCTTAGCCAAAAGCTAATTAGGCAAACATATTAAGCTTCAGTCACCTTACAAGGCTAAACTGTTTCAGTTGTGTTGATTTTAATCCAATCTCATAAGAGCTTATTACCTACAAAAGTATCTGAAGAAATGTCAAAGCAAAGGAAAAGGTCCAACTTGCAACATAGCTAAACAGAAGAAATAATGAT
The DNA here is from genome assembly GCA_004027295.1 of Dolichotis patagonum. Classification (NCBI taxonomy): domain Eukaryota; kingdom Metazoa; phylum Chordata; class Mammalia; order Rodentia; family Caviidae; genus Dolichotis; species Dolichotis patagonum. The sequence goes on from PVJX010001650.1 coordinate 102,690, forward strand.
GTCCCCAAATACGTAATACATTAACAAGATCTTCTAAAGCTTTGCTTCAGTAGTATTACATGCCTGATTATTTTTAAAATAACACAAAAGTAAATCTTTTAGATATAGCTCTAGCCCAAAGCATTTGGTTTGCCTACAGGCAAAATATTAAAACCTAAAGCTGAATGAATGATATCTCATATCTGATACTCATTGTGCTATGTGCAATTTTTAAAAATCATATTTCCCAAGTGTTTAGCATATTCATAAATCATTAAAAAATATCAGACAATTCTATGGTACTCTGTTCAAGAGACTGTGCCCAAAGGCATATTCTAGAGAAAACAATTCCAGAATCTGGGACAAAATAGGCATATTGTATTTTTTTAAGTACTTGGGAGAAAAAAGTAAACTGCCTTCCTTAACTGTTCACTATCATTTATAGATTTCTGTTCTTTTAAATGGTATGTCCTCCCAAAACAAGACCCTCATCATTTTTCTCCTACCTCAGGGTTCTCCTGCCTCAATAGTCAAATGACCTCTTTAAGATCTTCATATTTATTAGGAAGTCAAAATAAATTTTTAGTTTTAAAGAAAAAGAAATAATGAAAACAATGATACAAAATTTCAAAACAAGACAGCAGGAGAGTAACAATGGTTAATACATTACATATTGTTATCTTCAAAGTAGCTGCTCATATAAACATGAAAAATTTATCAAACAATATAAACACAAAGCTTTCTTTTCAAAGGACTGACAGAAATTAGTAGTATAACTATATTAACTGTTTCATATATATTTTCTACCCTTTCCATCCCTTCTTTGCTCCTTTCCCCATCCCAGTTTCTCTTTCCTTTTGAACAATTTATTCCCATTTTGCAGCACCTATTGTACATTTTGGATCCTATTTATTCTTTCAGCCTCTTACACTAGGGAAACAATATGGTGTTTACACATGAGAATCTGATGGAAGCCAAAATATTTGAGAAAAATTCATTCACCTTTTTATTCAACAAGTGCTTAATCAAGCTATTCTATGTCAGACACAAAGTAAGGTGCTAGGGATATCAGAAACCAACAAACAAAATCTATCTCAGCAGAAAAGAGACATGATAACAAAAAATAAGTGCTTTGGAGAAAATTAAAACATAAAAAGAGATATAGAAAATTACAGAACCAAAGATGGGAGCAGATTGATCAAATAGAGTGACAAGAAAGGAGATTACCGAAGTGACATCAGAACAGACATGCAGAAGATAAGGACTAAGCCAATCAGGGAAGAGAAATCCAAACAAAACAGCTATAAGAGCTATGCTGAAGTAACAGGGAGCTGATGTGGTAAAAGAGGTGCAAGGAGGCCGGTATAACCATTACAGAGCGGAAAAGAGCCAGTTAAGTGGTGAAGTCTGAAAGGTTAAGAGGTAGTGAGAAGTCAGCCCTGGTAGAATCTTGTAGAGCACTCTAAAGGTTTGTCTTCTGCTCAAAGTGGGAGGAGGAACTCAACACCAAGAACTTTAAGTGTAGGAGTGACTCACACCTATCTGCTTTAACAGGATCACTCTTGCAAAAGACAGAAGCAGGCAAATCAGCTGAGAGGCTAATCCTCCAGGCAAGCGATGACAGGAATTTGATCTAGCATGGTAGAAGTAGTGAGCTGAGACTGAAATATGGATATATTTTGAAGTTAGAGCTGAGAAAATTTTCTGATAGATATGAGAGAGAAATCAGTTATGACTTAAAGGTCAGTGACAAAAAAGAATGGAGATACCAATGACTAAAATAGAAAAGTAAGCTTGTGGGGAAGATTAGGGAATGATAAGGAAAGCCATTACAAATTCAATAAAACAAGACCAAACTCCAACAAATTTGTCACAGCTAACAAAAGAAAGTCATTGAATATTACTGTAGATTTGGGTCAAGATAGCTCCATGCAAAATGACCTGTCTCCAATTCCAGTGCCAGTCTCATTCAGCCTGGAACATGCTCTCAGTAGGACTACATTATAGATGATACATAAAATGAATAATAGCCTTAATTTTTGTAAGTTCTATTACACAGGCCCTTTTGATACTTAAAATAGGAAGCTGATGCTGCTCCAATTTATCTGCATGGTCAGAAACATTGTCCAGCAGATACTTTGAACGTTTAAGCACTTATAAAAGTTCAAATCAATTTTAGAATATTAACATGCTTCTCTAGAATTCCCCAGAAGAAATAAGTTCTTCATTTTCAAAACACTGATTCAGATTTTGGATTGTGTCCTCACATACTTAATTTTTCTCTGCTCTCCAGAAATGATGAGTGGGAAGTCATCCTACAAAACTGTTGTATTTGTTATCCTAAACAACTGAAATTTATTGGTCTTAGGCTCAATACACCTGAAATATTTGTAATCATTTGTGTGATAACAGAGAAGACAGGAAAAAAGTCACAAATGAAGATAACAAGTTATTACTAAAATTATGTGTGATTTAAATAAAAGCTTTGGGGGATTCCAAGAAGATGGCAGAACAGTAAGCAGCAGAGTAAACACCCGCTTTGAGAGACACAGGCCAGACGCTGGAATATAGCATGGTAGAGAATATAGCATCATAAGGAATGAATTAGGTCTCCTGGACCCAGGAAGAATCTAAAGTGAGAACTGATGCTCACAGAGAAAGTAAAAAGAAAAACTTAAATGAAGAAGGTGGTAGCTGGCAGTGCCTTCACCTGGAGCTGGACCCACCGTGTGAGAGAAGCTGTTGGAACCTGGGGACTCAAGATCACATTGATGGTGGTGGCTGGCAACCCCAGAGGATTCTGCAAAGAGATGCAGCTGTGGAGGGGAGCGGCAGATGCAGAGGACTGCATTGGCTGGTGATGACTGCAGAAGACTCACTCCTCCCACAGCAGAGAGTGATTGGTTGGGAGCCATTTTGGAGTTGGTCTGGATAAACCCAGAACTAGAGCTGCTGCCAGCTTCCTCCAGCACCTCCTAGCTGGGTGCAGACCAGTGGAAATTGCTCAAACTGAGCCCTTCCCACACACACATTCCAGTGGCATCACAGAGGTTCCCCTCAGGTAGCCAACTCAGTCTGCAGGCAGTGGCTGGTCCCACTCTCACACACACTCCAACCGCCATCACCATCATGGGGGCTACCTACCAGTGACAAGCTTGGTCCAGAAGTGATGGCTGCCCCCACCACCCTGCACACACACATGTACTCCACCAGCCATTGGGGAGCAAGTGCAGGCTGGGAAAAGCAGCAGACAGCCCTGCACCTGTGCACCCAGTGGCCACCATCAGATACCTGTAGCCAACACTGGCTAGAAGAACAAAACAGTCTCACTTCACAGAAATTGTAGTCAATGCGGGAAGTACATGGGACCCCACTATCCACTTCTCTGGAAGAAACTAAGAATATATTGACAACACAAAGATGCAAAAGGCAGTCTCTAGCCTTCAACCCAAGAAGAGCAAGTCTAGGAGATGTGAACACAGAAAAGATTGGGAGTCGCACACCTAAGTTTCTGAAGAGATGGCAAATGAAGTAAAGAAACAACTTCATAGGCTATAAAAGAAATCAGAACAGAAATACTATCTCAGTAAAAGAGGAATTAAAAAGCTTAATAAAACAATTGCTAAACACCTCTAAAGACCAGATACACAAATTAGAGGTGCATAGGAAAATGAGGGAAACTTTGAATGAACAATATAAAAAAATTATAATACATGAAACAGATTCAAAGAGATATCCAAGAAATTAAAAACTCCATTGAAAGCTGGCAAAACCACTTGAATGAGAATGAAGATAGACTTTCAAACCTTGAAGTTTGCAGCTTGCGATTGCAAAAGGAAAGATCTCTTAAAAATAACGAAGAACCAGGAAGTAACAATTTCACAGCTGCAAGACAACCCAAAGAAACATAACTGAAGAATAATAGGTGTTTATGAAAAAGCAAGGGTCAACACAAATGACATTAAAAGTCTATTTACAGAAATAATATCAGAAAACTTTCTGAGCATGGGAAAAGGATGTGACATTCAGATAAATGAGGCATATAGAACTCCAGATAGCCATAACTGAAATAAATCTACACCCAGACATATAATAATCAAGATCCCAAAAAATCGACACAAGAACCGAATATTAAAAGATGTTAGAGAAGGGGCCAGGGACTTAGCTCAGTGGCATAAGCACCTGCCTCGCAAGTGTGAGGTCATGAGTTTGATCCCCAGTACCAAAAAAAAAAAAAGCTGAAAAGCTGTTGGAGGAAAAAAAAGAAGCAGATCACTTATAAAGGAAAACCCATCAGAATCACGACAGACTTCTCAATACAAACCATCAAATCAAGAAGAGCTTGGAGTGAAGTATTTCAAGTCCTGAAAGAAAACAGTTTCAAACCCAAATTGATGTACCCTGCAAAACTATCTTTCAAAATTAATGGAGAAACAAGATACTTCCATGACAAAGAACAACTGAAGGAATTCTTGACCACCAAACCAATCCTACAAAGAATACTGAAGTACATTCAAGAGAGAGATAAAAAAGACCACAGCTCCAGGAATAGCGGAGGAGCATCACCGAGCAGGGCAGAAAACTAAATGGAAGGGACAAGTAGGCAGCCAGCGGTAGGAAAATAGCGTGGCAGAAACAAGCCAGTGCCTGTTGGCCATTAATGCAGATGGCCCCAATTCACCAATAAAAAAAACACAGGCAGAGTGGATCAGCAAACAGAATCCATCAATATGCTTTATACAAGAAACACAATTAATTCACAAGGAAATTCATAGACTAAAAGTCAAAGGAGAAAGAACAATGCTTCATGTAACAGGGATCCAGAAAGAAGTGGGGGTAGCTTGCCCACCAGTTGCACAGTGGATAAGAAAGACATGACGTTTTTATGCAATGGAAAGCTACTCAGCTATAAAAAAAGATAACCTCAAGGCTCTTGTAGGTAAATGGATAAAACTTAAGATCATGCTCATGGGTGAAATGGTTCAGATGGGTGAATACTGTGAACACCCATTCACATGGGTGAATACTGTGTTGTCTCCCTATTATAAAAAACTATAGGAGTTAGTGAGATCCAAAAGGCACAATACATATTGTCAAAGTGAAAGAGGAAGAAGTGTCTAAAAAGGGAAAGCAGTGGCCATTGTTAATCTACTATCGTGATTTGAAACCCATATTGTTTTTATTGTTCTGTTTAGTTTGGTTTTATTCTGCTTTGGTTTGTCTAATTTTATTATATTTGATGCCACAGACACTATTTCAAAGATAATAAAATATATTATGGTAGCCATTATTGATTTCCTATTATCTTGTTTTGAAGCTCTGTATTGCTTTCATTGTTTTGATTGATTTTATTTTATTTTGTTTTGTTTGTTTGTACCATGTCTGATAATATAGGCACTACTTTGAAGATAACAAAAGGCATTATGGTAGGTACTGTTGCTTTACTATTATCTTGTTCTGAAGTCCTGTATTGCTTCCTTTGCTTTGTTTTTATTGGTTTAATTCTGTACTATTTTGTTTGATTTTATTATGCCTGATGGTATGGGCAGTTATTTTGAAGATAACAAGAGGCATTATAGTAGCCATTATTGATTTCCTTTTATCTTGAAGTCATGTACCATGTTCATTGTTTTGACTGATTCTATTCTATTTTATTTCATTTGGTTCTATTCTCTTCAAAATTAAATAATAGTTCTTTCAAATTAAATATCTGAATGACCTATCATAAGAGTATACTGCCACATAAAAAATATATGTATAGGCCTTAACAAAAACAGGACAAAATTAAAATGCAAGTTACTAAAAATGTATAAATATTTCAGGGTCCAAAATGTACAATGATGTTCTGACTATTCTTTAGTATTTATTAAATATTATACCATAAAATCTATTACACTACTCAAAATCTTACTTTAGAATGTTTAAATTCAACTCCCTAAAGTTCAAAATAATAGCTGTATAGGTTTTAACAACAGAGTTTAATCCAGTTCTTTACAGCACCTTCTAACCAATATTTGGAAGCAAGATAAAACATGCATTAACATTTTCAGTCTATTAAGAGTATACTTGTACTAATTAGAATAGCTGTAATAAGGCTTACTGTTTAATATTTGCTCTCTACAATTAAAAAAGTGTGCTTATCATTATTTTCTAATAATTTGTTCCTAAAATGTTTTTAAATTGTTTTCAGTGAAGTACTTACTCTCCAGCTTTATTCAAGATGGGTGCAGGGCAAAGCATTGAATTCAGTTGTACACTTACTGGTCTTACACCTAAAAATAAAATACCATTGAGTTAATAAAGACTTCTATATATCTCATACAGTTTTCGTTCATAACATAATTTTAGCAGAAAAGATGGGAAAAGGGAAATGAATTTATTTAAAAAGTTTAATGAAATAATTGTATGTGCAATAAATAAGTGTACTTTTGAACTCAGTTCTTCAACTGCCCTTTTAATTTTAATAGATGAGAAAAATGATGTACTCTATGTTCATTCAGAAAGTTATATCAAATAAATTATCTGAGAATATTAATGAAGAAAATTCAATTCCAACTGCACTTATGTTTTTTAGGATTTACTTTTAATAAACCAAATTTTGCTTAGCTAAGTATAAAAATGTGTATATTATAATTAATATGATCCATTCAACTATGTAATCAAAAGAAATTAGATAAAACTACCACAGAGATATAAGTAATTACTGAATAAAAGTAAAATTAGTTTGTTCTATGTGGAAGCTACTATGAAGAAATTGTTACAATTATTATTGTTTTGCTTTACCAAAATGATAATTTTAATGGGAGAAGGACTGATTATGACATTTTCCATGCTGCAATTTTCACTACTTTACTCAACAACCACACACTGAACAATTACTGTGTATGGGGCCAAAGCTGGGACAACTGGAGTGTTTAATGCCATCAGATAAATGGCAAAATTGCAGATGAATCTCTCATAACTCTACTAGAGTTCACAGTTATAGTATCTGCCTTACAAAATAAATCTTTAGAAGAAAATATAATCACCAATGGAGAAAACTGGATTAATAATACTAAGAAAAAAAGGATTCATTTAGTATAATTATTAACAAACACTATGCTTAGTGAACATTCAAAACACAAAAGCGCTACACAGCAAAATAAAATAAAATTCAAAAAACTGACAAATTACTGGTAGATGAGATAAAGAAAGCAAAAGAAAACAATAAAATAACAGATGGCAGAGCAGTACAAGATAATTATATTTTAAGGCAAAAGTGGCAAACAGCAAGTCTTGGAAAGAGACAGTTCAAATAGGTATTTGTTGTGCGTAGACCATATACAATGGTGAATGGAAACTGGATTGAGCTATCAGCTCTGCCCATTACTAGCTGTGTCATTATGGGCAAATTATTTCATTCTTTCAACCACAAACTATCGTCTACATAAACAGGCTGCTGAGGACACAGTCCACCATTCCCTAAATTATGAATAAATGTTGCTATTACTAAATAAATATTGGTCTGGCTTATTTGGTTCAAAATCACCATCTCCAGATCCATCTGCTTTTTTTTTTTTTTTGCAAATGACAAAATTTTGTTCTTTTTTATGCCTCAATAACAATGCATTGTATATATCTGCGTTTGCTTTAACCACTCATGTAGAGATCATGTTAAGCAAAATAAGCAAGACTAAGACAAATACTACATCTGAGGGCTCTAAAGAAAATGTGAAGAAAGTAGGAGGGAGACCATCATTGGACAAGAAGGATGGAAGAAGGGAGGCAGAAGGGTATAAAAGTGAGGCATTGGGAGCATGGACATGATCAAAATCCATTATACATACTGAAACTCCTCCAACACTAACACCAAAAAACAGAGGAAACTAGGATGGAAAGTGGGGAACAGGAGGCAATGGGAGATGATGACTAAAGCCAGTTATGGTCACGCACAAATCTACTAAAATGAGGCCCATTAATCGGTATAAACAATATGCACTAATAAAAATGTGGAATACATTGTTACTATTTGTCTTATCATTAGAGGCTCTATTTCCTTATTTTCTGGTTGGAAACTCTAGCATCACTGATCTTAGTTGGCAAAAAGTGAAGACACAGCCCACGTGTTGTGATGTTACAGTGACACTGTGAATGCCAGACACCTACTCTTTGTGTATGTTTCATTTACAGTGTATGTACAGAGTGCACTGCCATTCCGACTGCCCAACATGAATCCTCTTCCACTCAGAACAACTTGAAATTCCTCTAGAAGCAAAAGAAAATATAAACATTTTAATCGCTCTTTTACTAAAACTTTTTTAAAACATTTTACTGGAGGTGAAAGTATCAATGTACACAGAATACATTTCTTCATAGTATTTAGTCAGCTATCAACAATAAAGACATAGTTCTATATTTCCAACTGGGCTTGCTCCCTTTGGCCCTCTGGGTAAATGTAGTGAAGATACTATTCACTGTCACATTAAAATGTATTATTTTTTTTACACAGATTATTTTACAATAGTAATCAAGTTATTAGGATTAAAGCATAACATTCACTCCCAAACAGATGCCATATAAAATTCCTCAAAAGATATCCTTACAAAATATCAAGAAAGAAACCTCTTTATTTTTCTCTACTTTCAAGTGTTTTGCTTTGGGTATGTAAAGAGGAGTAATTCTTTATATTCTAGAATTTTTCGAACAGTGAAGAATGTTTTTTTTTTCTTCTGTGTCTCTTATATAGAGTTCTTCAACAGATTCTTCACCTTGCTAATCCTGACTTCCTTTGCTAATCCTTATAAATTTATAAAATCATCAGAGGTCATGTATTTTGAATTACTAATAATGTGCAATCAGTGCCTAGAAGTTGACTGAATTTCTTGTATTCATATTAGGAACAGGTGCTTAAAATAGAAAGTGAAAGGATATGCTAGAAGAAAAGTTAAAGACCAAATTCCTTGATGGGTAGTAAATGTTTGCTTCTCGACTATGAGAGGATATGTTGACCACTTTTAAAGAAATTAACTCATTAAATAGGTGAACCAAGGCACAATACAATGCTAAAAGTTCATATGAGCTATGTATGATTTGTGAATTGGCCAGCTCAAACACAAAATTAGCTCCAGAACTCTACCACAGGACTGCAGGGGCAGGTTGTCATAGCATAGACATCAAAGTTAAGCAAGGAAAATACCCAGTTTGTTAGGGTTTTACAGTGCCTTATTTGGCCTGTACCACTGGGAAGTTCCAACTTATATAATCATAAATTTATTGGTTGTGCTTGGTTGAATGTTGATTCTGTTTGTCTTTAGTATTCTTGTCTACAAGAAATATTTCCTTAAGGTTTCCTTAGTTTGTAAACCAACCAAAGCTCACTCATGAGGCCTAACTGGCTTTTTCTACATAGGATTCTTTAGACCTCATTTCCATTTTAATTCACTTCAGCAACCTCAATCTTCTCAAACTTTAGCCATGGAAGCAAAATCTACCAGGCCACTCTTTTCATTTGGTGTGCTATACAAGAAAGTTTACTTACAAGTTAAAATAAAAGGTAAAATCTAAAATGAGATTTGGTAAGAGCATGGGCATTAGTGTCAGACAGATAAACATCTAACAGAACAGTTACTAATAGCAACCACTAAACCTGGCTCTGTCTCCATTTTCCCCATTTGGGAACCAGGGATTATAAAAATCACACAACAGTGTTACTATAAGGATTAGATGAAATACACACAAAGGACACAGAAGTTTATTTTTCCATTTATTTTTCTTTGCAAAAGATACCCTTGCCCTGCAATGCCTGGATGCCCATTCATTAAGGAGTGTATAAAATGCAGAGCCTAAGGCCATGGGAGATTCTATGGCAAACTATGCCATGTACTTCCTTCCCTAATAAAATTCTATTCTAAGTAAAGTCAGGTTAAACTCGAGGTCAGACTTGAAGAAAAGACAGGGGCCAGAGAGAATCAGACCATCTCTGGGCAAGGGTAACTGGGAGGAGTAAAAACCTGAGTCTGTGCTGAGCAGCAGCTGATGAAGCCACCTGCTTCCTTCCTGCCGTTCGCCTGAAAATCACTTCCTTCTACACCCCAGTGGGCAGATCCCGCAACTGGCCAGGTCATCCAAGCATGACACTCATAGTCTTCAGACACCTGACTGTCTCCATAATCAAAGATTTCATATTTTATTTTATTTGTGGTAGGAAAGGTCTCAAATGTGAACTAAATATATAGAAGATTCTAAAAGCCTGTCACACAATATGCTCATTATTTAAAATAACACTCCAATCTTAAAAATTTGAATTTAAAATAGAAATATTTCAAGGAATTATTTAAAAATTCTTACACAAAAAAAGATGCCAAAAAAGTTAATTTTGCTATTCTCTTTCCAACATGAGTTTCAAATCATATATTTTAGCTAGAAAAAAATACAATTTCTTACATGGTATTTTTAAATTCCAAACACTTACCCCCCACACAGACACTTGAGGGCCTCAATTCCAGGATTTCAGTACACGATTGATCTAGTATCTAAAAAGGAAAAAAAGAAGACCAAGTTATAAAACTAAATCATAACATATGAAGGAAATTATAAAATTACTAATAACTTTGAGGTCTTCTCCTTAGAAGATGAGGCCGAAGAGAAATCTATTATATATACAGGTACCAAGATTTTAGTATACTTGATATATTCTAGTTAAATATTTTTCAGTGGTCTGATTTGATAATTAAATGAAGGTACTCATAAGTGGGTACTGCCTCAAATTACAGTAGTCATTTAAAAAAATTTAAAAGGGCCAGAGATTTAGCTCAGCGCATAAGCACTTGCCTGGCAAGCACTAGGTCTGAGTTTGATCCCCGGTACCAAAACCAAAACAAAACAAAACAATAAATAAATAAATAAATAAATAAGGCAAATCAGGCCTCCCCTTTAATAATGCTAAGGTATATTTTCTATTTAGAAATTTAACGTAATATTGGCACTTTTTTATTGACTGTGGCATTTTTGCCCATTTCTCAGGCTCAATTCCCATGGATGCTAATCCTCCCTCCAGGCATCAAGCACTACACTTGCAGAAAACAGGCTCTTTGTTTGAGCCAAATGTTATCCTGGAAAACACAGACTCTGTATTCAAGCATTCCCAAGACACTAGAACAGAATGGGTCTACTTAGCTTGTTCTGAAAAACAGAAACCACCACACAACGCACAAGGCTCCAAGGGAAAAACAACAGTGATGGAATGAGTTGCTCATAATGGGCACAACAGTCCTGTCTTTATTTTTAGAACTGCCCTGCTCTACATTATCAAAGTAGACACACTCCAGATGATCTTTGAGCAGCATTCCTTTCTTGACAGAAGTTGAAGACAGATGATGTGCGGTGGTTTAGCATCTCCTGCTCATAACTAAATCAGGAAGAAGGGACTGCAACAGGAAGCAAGTGTTTTCCGTGCTTTCTTTAACAGCAGTGGGAATACAAATTCTCTGTGCCTAAAACCAATGGTCAGGTCATGGAATTTTTGGTGCTGAATGTGAATCTCTGTAAAAAGACATAATTTGGACTGCTTACAATGACTTCTCAATGAATACAACTTTTCATACAGTGACTGAAGCTGCAGATTGGGAAAAAAGTCCTGTGAGATTTTATATTTTAGAAAAAAAATCAACACATCCCCAGATTCAAGAATCGAGGATCACTGTCAAAAGTTAATATAGCCTCTTGAAGGGGTAGTGTTGCAGATCATTAGTTCTTCAAACATTTTGACAGAACTGAAGTAACCAGACTAAATGGAACAGGTAGAAAAGTCTGGCAAAGGAATATGTCACAAAAAAATGTTCCAACTCACAAAAATGGGCATTTGGTTTGGCAGTCTGATGTGAAAGGGAAAATAGTGAGCCATGAAAATAAAGTTCAAAGAACACACAAAATCCTCAAATTTATTGAGTCTGCCACCAATTCTGAAGAAATTTATTTTAAAATAGACACTACTAAAGGAACTAGTGATATCTTTGAGTTTATAATTTATTTATTTTATCCACTGGATCAGGGTTACTGACAAATGTTTTAAGTACCAAGGAAAATTATGAAATAAATTTAAAAATTGTATTATTAGAAGTAATTTTCTTAAACCCCTGAAAGTATAGTAAATAAAAACCATAAAGCAGTTTTCCAAGGCGTTTTTCAGAGAATGTGCATCCCAGAATGATTTCTGTGAATCGGTTCCATTGTTTCTTTTTTCCTACTACTACTGATCATAGCATAATAAGATCTCATAATACTTAAGACAATGTCCATGAGTTGGTTTCCTCTCCTTAAAAGTTGTGCCTTTTTGAAACTTTCTAAATAATGGACATTTAAAAAGTGGGATTAAATATGAAGATCTCCCTAAGGCTAGAGGAAAATCTCTTCAAGGACCACTGATGGTCTCCATCTCTGAAGCCAGCCCCTGTGTGTCACCTGTAGGGTATTTTCATTTTAAACAATACATTCAGAGTGACTGAGAAATTTATGTCCTACTAGAGTCAGAGGTTAAAGAAATGAAGTTACATTAAGTACAGATTATGAGTAGCTAATGTTGGTCCTAACCTGCAGTAAACTGTGTAAAATATTTATGCATAAAAATATACTTACATTTTTTAATAGTTGTATGAAATTATTTTAATGAGGTACGTTTTCATAGAAATTATGTAAACGAATGGAAAAATATCTCTGGTAACTCATTCACTGGAAGGCAAAAATGCCTCTGAGCATTCATTGACACTGAATCATGAAACTGGTATCATTATCTGATGCAATTCAATTGCATTTCCTCAACTGTACCTGATCTCCTCTAAAGTTTCTTTTACTCTTTAAATTGCTTTGGTCCCTATATTATATTATTTGAATGTATAACTTTCCTTATTTATTAGATGACAAATTCTTTGAGGTCAGAAATGAAATCATTATTATGTTGGACAACCCTTGCAGTGCTGGACACTGAATGCTTAGTACATGTACAACAATAAATACATGTTTAGAGCATAAAAAGTGAATGCATAAATTAGTGAGAATATTAAAATAACTGTCTTAGCAACCAACAATCACACTAGGACTAAGATATATCCAGTTAATTTTTGTGAAAAGGCATCTAGCACTTTAATAAATTATGGATACTGAAAATAAAAAATCCCATAATTTGAAAGAAAGTTCACTAAAATCATCCTCAAATGAAAAATAGAAAGAGAGAGAGAGAGAGAGAAGAGAGAAAGGTGAGAAAGGAGAGGTTAACGTATTTTTTAATTAACGAAATTTATTGGTACATTTTAGATACTAATACATTTTTAGAAAATAAAATGTGGCCCACCTCAGACCACATTTTATTTTCTAAAAAATGCATTAATATCTAAAATGTACCAATAAACTTCATTAATTAAAAAATACATTAACCTTCTTAATTTATCAACTAGTGATTTCTTACTGTTTTTTTAAATTCTGTATTATTTCTACACTTTTTTCTGTTTCGCTTTTTTTCTCTAAATAAAAAAAAAATATGCTGTAAGCTTGGTTTTCTCATGTAGAAATTAGGATGCTGCATATTCAGAAGGCAAGAACTAGAAATCAAAGCTATTTAACGTTTGAATGCAGAGAGCCTACACCATTAATTTTTCAAACAATTCCATAAGAACAAAATAGTTCATACTGTTAATCTCATCTCATCAAATAATTATACTAGTTGAAATGTTTTAGATACCAAAAAATGGGTCTATTATATTAAAATCATTATCCATACACAAAAACTAACAAAGAGGACAAACGTTCCACTCTATTGTTTACCAAATGAAATACTGAACATTGAACCAAATTCCACATTTATGATAATGGACACATTAATTTCCTAGCCTGCACTTCACCATTTGTTCAACAAAATAACTTTGCGAGGACTTTTCCTCAAACATATTTTGAATTTGTCCTCGTTATAGCTCAAAAGTAACAATTAAAAACTTTCTATTGAAGATTGGCCTCAGACAACATCAGAGTGTCAGTAGCACCATAGCCTAAATTTTAAAACAAGCCAAAGGTTATTATAAATCCACGGTACTTTACTAAACACAATACATTCAAAATTCCCTCTGCAGATTTTTGGGGAGATACATATATACAGAGAGAGCTTAATTCTCATGATGAAAACCACACACTACTGAAACATCTACCCACTCAAAAAATAATAATAGTAAAATTAAACAGAATGAAACAGATCATAAGAAAACAATGTAAGAGACACAGATTTCAAAGCAAGACAACCCTCTTTAAAACAAAATTTTAAAAAAAGGAATAACAGTGTTAAGGCGTATTTACAAGTAAAAAATAATGTATACACTGTTGCTTAATCTCTACTTTTACATCCTCAAACATTAATATGGATGACAAAGAACTAAACTTCCCAAATTAAGCAGAAATGTCAGCAATCAAAATTTTTTTTAAATGTATCTGATGTGATAATAGTTACCATTTGGTGGGCACTTATGTTCTAGGAATTGTGCTAAGTACCTTATCTGAATTTCTTCAGTTAATTATCACAAGTCTTCTGCAAACTGGAACTTAGAGGGTTTTTTTAATTGCTCTTGAACTATTCCCTCATAAATAGTTAGCCAGATGCCCGCAGTTTTGATAGACTCCCAATCCCATTCTTCTAACCAACTTGCTCCACTTTCTCTAGTTGGGCATAGATTGTTTAACCACAACAAAATCTAATAATCAACTGAGTAGTAAAATTTATCTGACTGTTTTGCCTGTACATCTTTCAAACTATCAAGAACAATTTAAATATTTCTTGCTTCTTATCCCCAAACTTATGTCACTAAATATCTGGTTTTCTTTTACATTTGTTTGGGTTTTCTATGTTTGTACTAAAATTTCCAATACCATTGACTTTGGATAAATTAAAAGTTTTTCATCATTCTATGAATTAGTAATTTTTTATAATACCCAAATGCTTATAATACTCTTTTTCACTGCTTTTTCTATATTCCCTTAAATATATAAGGTTTTTACTTATGTCTGTATCAGATTTGATTTGTACAGATAAAACAGTTGTATTTTTCACTGCTGCATAACATGAAGACAGTAAATGACACAGGAAACCTCTCTTACATGGGAATTCAGACAATACAGCAACTATAAAGCAAGCATTGCAAGCAGCATGAGGGAAAATGCTTCGTTAAAGGGATTCAGCCTTAGAGAAGCAGATCTGCCTCTGTGTCTTCTTGAGCTCTATTCTCTACTGTTCTATTGCTTAGTTTCTTTCCCTGTTTTTCAGTGAACCGTGGCATCTCTAAAACTTTCCTAAGCTAGTCATTCTCATGGGGCACAGGTTGGGTAGAAGATAAAGGTGAGATCTTTCATACAGGAGGGGTCTAGGCAGAATAGTTACTGGTACATTAAAAACCAATTGTAACACTTGTATTGATAAGCTGGTGAAAGCCTGTAATAGGAAAGATGTTAACATTTGGAATTTGAAATTCTGAGAGCTTCTTCAAAACTCTACCTTCTAGTATATTGGTCCAAGATATTAATTAAATGCCCATAGTAAGAGTCACTATTATCATTCAAATTTCCTTTTCTGTTCAGGATGTACTTGTCTGAAATATCTCCTTTAAATTGTCTAGTAAAAAGTCTTATCATGTATTAACATAACAACCTCAAAGTTTCAGTTTTTTCCTTTTTCTGAAGTTTTGGGATAAAACTGCTGATATAATAAATACATTTTCCCTTTACAAATTATAATGACTTTTTTTCTATTACTTCTAATTGGTTGTATAAAATTGTGTCACACTATTTGTACAATGTAATAATCACAGTTTTACTCTCTCAGTAGTCTGGTGAACACTGTTAACACTAATTTCACGGGACTTCTCCATCTAGCAAGGAAGAGAGGACTCAGATAAGGCTGTTCAGTTTCTCCTCCTACTGAGAGTCTGGTTAACAGCCAGGCCGGATGCAACGTTAGGAGCCAGCTGTGACTGCGCTGCCTGCTGGCCTTTGAGATTACAGATGTTTGGCAGGAGATGAAAGCAGATCCCCCGTTGCCCTTTCTCTGCAGTCTGACTTGACTGAAGTATCTCAATGGTGTTTTAGCCTGATCTCCAAGCATGTTCCAAGTTAATTTGGATTGAGCGTACATCTAGTGTAACGTGGTCAGGTGGCAGGATTTCATCACCACAAGCCAAATTCTTTACTGGATAACAAGTGGCAGACGTGCACTGTGGAACCAGAATTGGCAAGGTTCGAAAGGTTTTGAAAACATATCTAAGTCAGAGGCTCAACTGTTCTAAGAATCCCATTCATGACAAAGAATGTTCTTATCATTCTTGACTTCTGGGCTGCAAGTAGGCCTTAAAATTAATGACTAATAACCAGATAAATTGATGGCATTGTCAAACAATCTTTTATAGTAGAAATAAGCAGACAATGAAAAAGACTGAATTCTGCGAGACATCTGACTTCATTTCTTCCTTATTAAAGAGACTTTAATGTATAGAGGAACTACATTTGATTGAGATCTCAGTAAGCCCCTCAGCATTTTTACATAATGAAATAAAACCAGTGAAACAAAACAACTCACATAAAACCAATAAACCAAAAAAAATTTTAAAACTTCATATTTTAAAACTTTAAATTTTAAAACTTTAAACTTCAAATTTTAAAACTTTAAAACTTGATATTTTTTCCAACTACTAGTGGAAATGAGGTTACTACATTACAACCTATGCCAGATAAATTAAGTAGCTACTATTTTAATGAATAGTAGTATGACATATTCAAAATTCAATCCAAATAAATATCTAAAACCAAATACAAAATCCAAATAAAATATGCAGATCAACTTTTATAAGTACCAGCTACTCAATTAATATTTAGTAAATTTAATTGAAAAGAGAATGTAGGGTTATGGATGTAGCTCATTGGTAGAGCACTTGTTTAGCACACCTAAGGCACTGGGTTAATATCTAGCACCCAATAAATGATTAGTTGATTAATGAGTTTTAAAAAGTAAGTTTAAAAGTAAATTTAAAAGTTGAAAATTTAAAAATGAGCATTCTGACTATAAGACAAACACTGAACATAAAGCATATAAAAACAAGGCAAAGCTTAGCAAGTGGCTACCCACAAGAAATGGAAACATGATTCACGTGCTACCTAAACTTCTCCAACGTTTTTATAACTCTACTGACAATTCTAAACATTCACCTAACACTGACTTGGGGCATACAGCCTGGACACAGGATCACTAATGTGCCATCATCCGAGGTGTGTCCTTAACAGATTAGAAATTACTGATTTCCATGACACACCATTTGTGAGATGGTGTGTAGAAGACCATGTGGATGGCTCGCCTTGAATACAGAGCCATTACCTCTACCCTGACTAAACCTGGCCCTGTCTCCATGTCCTGATGCGTACAGAGCTAGCTAAGCAATTCCCTTTCCCTTCATTGGCTCTAAGCAATGCAAACAGGGCTAGCTGGGGTGTGGATGTATAATCTTTGCCGCCAAATGAAAGCCCCTTTCCTCACCTAGGTGGCTCCTTTAAGTGGTTGAGCCCAGCATGAGGACAGAGCCAATGCTCTAGGACTGTCAACTAGGTTCAAGGCTTGAGATAAGAGGTTATGACATCCCAGGGCACAAAAGTTTACACATCAGAAACTGAAGCAGCAGGCTCTTAAACATTAATGCTACCTCAGTTGTGTTATACAGGTTTGTCTTTCTGCATATTCTCCTCTGTGCATATCGCAAAAATGTTTTCTGGCCTCTTAGTGAGCTCAGCTCACATTACTCACATAATTCCCACCATTCTCACAGTCACTTGTCCTTAGCCACTCCCCTCTTCACGAATTAATAAAACCCAGGTTAGGCCCTGGGTTTCAACCTTTGTTCCGTGAACACTCACCTGGACCAGACTTAGGACCCCTTGGCTGACCTTAATTATAAATTTGTTTTATTGTCTTTATTCTCACTGTGGGTTGCACTGGAGGTGGTAGAGTGGGATTTTAACTTGTCAGGACTCCAATAACTTTTTCATAAGATTACAAATAAAAACTTCCTGGACCTCAAGAAGGACTGGAAAAAGGTCTCTATAATGGTGTGTCATGGAAATTAGTATCAGTCAAAAAGAACAGCCTTTTATTCTAACTCAGTGAGCAACTTTAAGCACCACAAAAGTACATCCCAAATATGTGCAATTCTAAGCTTCAATCTCATAAGAAAAGATCATTGAGCACTAATGGTTTTAAAGATCCCATTAAAATAAAAGTGTAGGAATTATGCAAATTCATTTTTAAAAAAAGGAGCTATGACACCCAGAAAGATGTTCCTCCTGTCCCTTTCTTATTTTCCTTTTACCTTTAAATATTCAGATATGTAATTTATATTTCTCTCTGGCTGCCAAATACAGCAACCAAGTATATTTTGTCTAAGACAGAATACTTTACTTTGGTGAAAAATAGTTGTGTTTTGCAATCACATGTTTGGTTGAGTTCATCCATTAAAAAGACTCATTGCTTCAAAATATCAGCTGCTCAACAGACCACGTGGCAGTCTGACCCATGGCATTCTTTCTTCCTTTGCAAATAAATAAAAAATGACAAGTGAACACTTTCTAAACAAACTTTTTCTTAAGAAATCTAGGGGAAGTTTGTAAGTTATAATTACTGTCTTTTACTCTTCTCGACTCAAAATGAAACACATGCATTGCTGTGGCTAACTGTTGGAGAAACTACGTCCATATTAGGCCAAGTGAAAGAGCAAGTGACATTTAAGTTTCTCGGCAGCTCATAATTACAGTGTTTGAGGCAAATCTTATTAGCAGGTCTTCCTTTCTTATTATAACATACAAAAATGTCAAAAATGGATTGTGACTAAAGAAAATATTATCTCTCCAGCTTTTTTTCTTTTGGTTAGCATAAGCTCCAAATAATTACTTAATACAATCTCAATAAGCCTAAAGGCTTTCTATGAAAAGTGCTTTGAAATTGTAAGATAAAATAATAACAAATGTACTATTTATTTCAAAACCTAAAGAAATGAGTACAAGCATAAATTTTACTCTGGTAAATACATTATTTCATTATCACTCCTAACTGTCCTCTTTATCACTTTATCAACTAAAACAAAATAATTCTTCCATGAACTATGCCTATGTTTGTTTCATTTGATTTCTCATAAATCCAGGGTAGCAAAGAAAACGTTTCCTTATGCAACAATTTTACAAGCATGTCTACCTAAAAATTTTAAGGTAAGGAAAGTCTGGGACCAATTCCATCTTTTTAACTGAGCACACATAAAAGTATCTTGAACCTCGTCAGTACTCAATAAATGCTTCTGAAAAAATTAGAGGTCATTAGATTTGGATAAAACCAGATATAACTAATAAATAATACATTTACACAGTTTACACTTGATGGTAACTTTAGTTACAAAATTGTAACCAATTTTTTCTCCTTTCTACTTTTTCCCCTCTTCTGTCACTCAGTTGAATGTATTCAACAACTACCAGGCCTATATAGGTCATCTCTTTTTGTAGACTAAGAGATGAATGTTCACAAATAAAAACATGGCATTTAATTCTGTCTACATAACCCAATACTATTAGCTTGGTTTTCTCACAAAATATCACAAAGTTGTAATTCTTTATCTTTAAAGATAGGAACTGCAAATCCAAACTGAAAATGCACAGAGAAGCCAGGAATTTGGAGGAACCAGGAACACAGAAAATCTGAGAAAAGGCCCAAGTAATGAGCAAAGCAAGCTCAAGAAAGAAGCCACAAGGACGACAGACATGAGTAATGCTGTAACAGGACCACCCAAGCCAGTTGGAGTTTGTATCTCACCACAATGTCCTAGGTACTTGACAAGGAGCTACGAGTTTTAATATTTGCTCTGCTGGATTTTGTTCTTATTTTGGTCTCACTGGTTTTTTGTGGGGTTTTTTTTTTTTTTGGTTTTTTGTCTTTTTGAGACAGAGTCTTGCTATGCAGTTCAGGCTGGCCTTGGGCTCACTTTGTAGCCCAGGCTGGTCTCAAACTTGCAATGATCCTCCTGCCTCAGCCTCCTGAATGGTGGGATTACAGGAGTGCAGCATCACACCTGGGTTTCTCTGATTTTTATCCTCCTGTTTCTCCCTTTTGAAATGGGAATGTTTATCTTGTACCATTGTATGCTGAAAATGTTTAACTTCTTTTAATATTTATAGGAGTTCATAGCTGAGAATTTGCCTTAAGTCTCAGAGAAGACTTTGCACTTTGGCTTTGAAGCAGTGATGGAACTACTATGAATCTGGCAACTCTTACATACAGACTGAATGTATTTTGCATAAAGAGATGTGCATGAGTCTTTGGGGAGGCAGGTGGAGGATATATATCATGGTTTATAACTGGATATCTCCCCAAAGCCTCATGAGCTCACAGATGACAGTAGAACTGACTTGTGGTAGCAGCTGGGCTCTGGTTGGAAAAGGCAGGTCACAGTGGACATGATCTGGAAGGGTGTATCTCCCTTTCTTGTTTCCCCCTTGACTTTTCTGCTTCCTATCCACGATGCTGTGAGCAGTTCTCCACAATGCCCCTCTGCCATGCCATGCCATCCTGCCAAGCACTGAAACCTCTACAAACCGTGAGCCAAAATAAACTTCTCTTTTTTTATAAATTTTAAGTACTGAGTTTTGTATATCACTGCAAGTAGGTAACTAAGAAAAATAATTGGTACAAACATAAAACAACTTAATCAGTTTTATCAAGAAACCTATATACTAATGCAAAGAGTAAGTATCACTTTACAATGGGTTTACTGTTTGAAACCATCTAAGCATAAAATGTTTGGCAATTCTTGTCAGCAACAACTGTTCTAAAGGAGACAGAATCAAGTAAATATTGTCAAATCATGGACAAAATTTACTAAAAAAAATAGATCCTGAGAACAGAGTCTAAAATTCCTAGATCTAGCTGCCTTTGAGGCAATTTTTCTTCTTAGGTTACCCAGTAACACAGGTAGGAAGTACTTTTTTTCCCTTACTCTAGTAGTAAGTAAATTCTTGTCACTTGTTAACAAAGGACTCCTCGTACAACAGAACAAAATAGCTAAACAAAATCAAAAGTATATGGAATCAAAAATTGATTTTTAATTCTCACTGTATAATTACAATATAAAAATATGAACTATTTTCAAGAACTTGCATGGCTTTTATTTATTCATCCTTTGATAAATATGAATTATACAATAGCTACTCACTCTACACTTCGTTAGGCATTAGGTAAAAAAAAATGGGCTTCAGGATACAATCCCAACCCTCACAGCACGAATGAGGAAGACACTGTGTGTTATGCTACACCGCATCACATTGGGCTCTGCAGATCCTCAGGTAAAATGATGTCAGAATAATCTGATTTTGAGTGATCTTCACATTACAGCCAGTTCTTTTCAACAGGAGTCGTAGAAACTGATTTCCACTTTCATGTAAGTCTAATCAGTTTTGTTTTCTTTTCTCCTTTTGAATATATTTTTACAGTTGTTCAAGCTTTAGATTTTTTGCCCAACCATGATTTTACAGAGGTTTCTACAGCTACATGGTCAACATTCATAGCAGAGTCGCTAAAATTATGATAGTCAGCTAAGTTAGATTAAGTCAGCTAAATTAATATACAGTCGGGGGGGCTGGGTTGTCAAGAAAATCGGAAGAAACAATAAAGACATCAGAACTGTCATTGGAGGTGCACCTGTTGAAGGACAGGCCTCAAGACAAAGATGGAATGACCAAGTCTGCATGCCTTGCTAAGGCAATAACTTAGAAATATACTATAATTGGTATCACTGGTCAAACAAAGTCCAGAGACATCAGTCACCTACGTAGGTGACCAGAACCTCTGGACCCATCCCTTTCCCAAAATGCCTTTTTTCTTTCCATGTGACCTGCTTCCCTACTGGACCAATATTACCTAAGCACCTATACTAGGAACTGTATAGGCTGATTATAGTTTGATCCACATTGTAACTGTACTGTATAAATTACCCTGACAAAGACCTCAGTGGTAACCCACTTCTAGGACCCTTCCTGTCTCTCAGGAGCTATTCATGTTCCCCAATAAACCTTTTCTACTCTTAACTTCTATTGTCCTTTAGAATTCACTTTTTCATTTCAGGGGACAGAAACTCAGGATATTTGACATCTAGCAGGTTGGGAGTTATATTTTCCCCTATATCAAAATCACTTAAGCTAAGGTTTCATCAGAATGCTTATTAGTTACTCTCGTCTACGAAAATTATTTGCCTGGAGAGAAAATCAGCTAGCAATATCTCTTCATTTCATTATGACACAATTTTATACACCTTTCTTGGATACTTTTCAACCAAAACAACAACGGACATTACACAGAAACACAATTTTAGCTCCAAATGTCAGGCGAAGCTTACACTTTCAGCACTGTTCTATATATGTATGTATATACATGGCACATTTCCCTTTAGACAACATCTAATGCAGTTTATTTAAATGTCTGGCCTGTCATCGTTTCCTTCCTATGTATTCTGCTATATTTTACATCAGGAATTTAGAAATTTTGGCAATGCAGGGACTCCAGTAATGCAAATCTTTCTCTAATTTCCTGTTAATATTTCAGCATAACTCACTCAGCTTGTTCAAACTAACTCCAAAAAGGGGTTGCATTCTCAAGTTTCCCCAGTACAATCAGAAAAATGAAATTCAACAACTAAACATTAAAAACAACAGAAACAGTAATTCTATATCCTCTGGTAGTCAACTACTAATCTCATGAAAGGGCAATCTATGATTACAACCCATAAAAATAGTTTTAGAGGCTACTTAGTCATATAGAGAATTGTGAATCAAGTATTTTTGGAGAACAAAAAAAAATTCCCAGGTAATAGCCCGAAGCAGTTTTTTCCTCTTTTCCAATATAACCACAAACACAGAAAATTCCCAAGCACAAAAAGACTCCATTAAAAATACAACCATTATCTATCCCTTTTTTAATATTTTAAAACTTAAGTCACATTGGTATTTACTCTGAATCCAATTATTTACTATGTTTACATTATAATTTTTCTTCAAAAGCTTAATGTAGCCATGCACATGAATCCCTGAATAACTGAATCTTTGTTCCCTTTTGTATTTATTTTTGGTTTGTCCATCACATGTACTGATATGTGACTGAACCAAATTATGGGTTTTCTCTAAAAAGTTTCTGTGGGCTACTTAAAACAAAATCAATAAATCTAAAAAAAAATCAATAAACCTCAGTCTGTGTTTCTGAAAAATATAATCTCTGAAGAACCAAGAACCAGAACCAAGTGTTAGAAAAAAGTGAGATTTTTTTTCCCTTTTATAAATACCTGAAGATTAAAGGGAAAGCTTTTGCTTACAGAAAATATATTCTTCGCTTCCATTTTAGGATGATGTTTACCAAAATATCATAAATACTTAATAGCAACTGTTCCTAGTGCTTCCAGCAAAAGGCAGTAAAATGAAACATAAAGCTCAGCGGCAAAGCCAGGAGCTTTCTGTGCATTTCATCACCCAGCTTCCGGCTGCTGTTGAGGAGAGCCTCGATTCTAATGATCGCCAGAAACGGCTCCACTGCATCCCAAACAGAGATATTACGTGCTCCAGGAAAACTATGAATCATTTAAATGGAAAGAACAACAACAGTCAGATACTCTCAGGGACTGCTTCGAGGGGCCTGACTGACAGCTAAGAAATACCAGAGTTGGAAAAGGAAGTAATCACACATTCCAATCCAAATTTTATTTTACACTTCTCCTATAAAGCCTATAAAAACTCTCAGGTTATCGAGACAGTTAACTTCATGCTCAAAGCGCGGAAGTGTCTCAGACTGCTTATGAAAACCTTAAATTTGAAATCATGAGCTCAAGCTCACAGAGCCCAAGGAGGAAGAATCAATAGCAAATCTCTTTCGCAAATAAAATCCAGGTCATCAGCAAAGACGAGGTGTTTGCCAGAGCGAACAAACCTCTTTCTCATCGGGCTTCATCCAGGTAATGGCTAACCATACCAGATATTACCATGACTTCTTTCAGGTTAAACTGCATGTAAAATTATTGGCTTTTCCTATCCCCAAAGATATACTCACAGAATTGATTATTCCTCTAAGAGCCTGAAATCCACCCTTCACAGGAAAAACTTGTTCCTTGGAATCAGCAATTCTTTCAAGCTTCGGGAAAAGGAGGAAAACTTAATTAAGAGGTGATAGAGACACAGTACTTTATAAACTTATGTTTAAACTTACATATAAAATTGTTATGTTTTAGTTATGTCCTTATGACTCCTCAGGGTTAATTCTCGAGGATGACCTGTTGTTAGGTCCAGAAGCTAAAGTCAGCCTGTACATTGGCATTTAGCTGCAATTTCAGATGGGCAAAGAGACTGAAAAGCCACTAATGAGATTTGGGAGTCTAAGCCACACTCAAGCAAAATTTTAAATGTAAAATGATTTTACAAGGAAGAAAAAAATTAAACTTTCAAACCTCTGACACAACAAGCAGTGCTGTAAGAAAAACTATTAAAGGTTTGCAAATGGACCTCCCAACTCTTGTACATCTAAAAGTCAAATTTTAAATCAAAATAAGAATTCTAAATACAGACTGTCATAATAATCTTGTCAGCTGAATGGATTATTCATATCATTTTAATATACATGTTTATCTTGTATTAATTCCCTAAACAAAATAAATATTTGATAAATTTACAGTTTTGCTTTAGCAAAACTCTGGCATTATTGAAAGAGGACTCAAGAAATAAATTATTTTGATAGAAAATCTTTATAAGAAATCACTAGTGAAAAATATTTGCTAAACAATCCCTACAACAATTATGTGATGTACAGTCTACAGATCTATCGTAACTCACCTGAGCTTGTTCAAAATCAAGGACACCCACACAGTAAACATTAGCTCCAAGTGACCGGGATAACTTTGCCTAGTGAAACAGACAAGGATACAAAGAAAGAGAAGAAGGAGAGAGGGAGGGGAGGGGGAAGAAAGAGGGGGAGAGAAAGAGGACAGAATCAGAGAGACAGAAGGGGAGGAGAGGGAGGGGAGGGGAGACAAGAGGACAAGATGATTATTCAAACATCAATCTATACAGGCTGCAACACACAGCAAAGTATACTAGTGTGGTATAAAGAACTTTCCATTCAACACTCACCTCTTTCTCCGCATATGATGGCACCAGACCGTCCAACTTACCATCTGTCAGAGCAATTATGATACTGGAGGTTTTTGAGCCTCCTGCTTTCTGAATTTGTTCATTCGCCTAAAAATGAAGAATAATTATCCAACTCACAATTTAATTTTAACTTTTAACCAGCATGTTCCATCAAACTGGATTTTAAGTCAGACAAAATAAAAATATTACTGACTAGCTTTTAAAACGGCAATTTTGATAACCATTTTATTTGAAGTATGTATATATTCAGATAACATATATTCAGGCAATAAGAGTAGTCGTTATTAGGTTTAAATGATAAGAAGTTATGGTTGACTAGTACAAATATAATCACAGAGAAAGATGGTAAACTAGAGGGACAAAATTCACCCAAACTTTACTTATCACCACAACGAATAATGTTTTCTACTAGTATCATCTCCAGAATAACTAAAAGCATTTAAAAATTTGTAGAAATAAAAATGGATTTTTTGAGCATTACTAAAGAATTGTATTTCACTACAAAATTAGAAAGAATTTTCTTCTATACGTACAAATGTAAAATAACTTACAAGCTTTAGTCCTTCGTGGATATATGTCTCTCCTACTGGACTAACACGTTTTAAATCTTCTAACCCTTTTTGGATTTTGTGTCTGAAAATAACATATTATAATATGAAACAAAAGGAAAACGAGGAAAGACCACAATAAATACTTGTCAGAGACCATGACAATACTGCAATTACAATACTCCTTCTGTAAAAAGTAGAGGATAGGCGTGTGGGCCTGGAGAATAGGGAGTTTCTCCTACTTTCTGTCATTTAATAATTACTTAATAATCCTGTATTCTATCAGAAAGTAACAATACTAAAAATGTCTTAAACATCTAAGTGCATTCCAGGCATTTTGAGCTGAGAATTGATATCTTCAATCATATTTGTTTGACTAGATGCTAAGGAGTGAAAAACTTTCTCTGGTCCACAAAAATGCAAGAATTGAGTAGCTCTGTATTAAACTATTACTGAAATACTCACCTACCTCTCTAAAAGTGTGAAAGTTTTGTTATTTGCAAACTCATAAAGCAATTACTTAACCCTTACTTAGGGAAATTGACATTTTTCTACTTTAGTCCTTTGTGTATATGTACATATACACATAAAAGTGTGTATGAATACACTGTAACACATCAAAAACAGTAAAAAATAAAATTAATGCTGCAAGAGTGTACTTTAAATATCAGAAATACATGAGTTATTCACCATAGTCTGATACGTGTTTTAAAAGTAACTCCTTAATAATACTTTAATGTCACAATGAAAGTTTTTAGCAGGTTCTTCATCTCAAGCAGTTTCTTGAGAGCACAAGACAACTTCCAAGTTATGAGTCTGACCTTCCTCCTCCCCAGTTCAGTCATTTCTACCAATCCTTTCAATTTCTCTTTTAATACATAGTTTAAAAATCTACCTACTGTAAACCATTCTCTGAATTTCATTACCCTCTCTTTTCATTTTTTAAACTTTTTTATTCTATGAAAAACTTTTCAAAATATTTCATAACAAAATGATAAGAGAATGACAATACTGAATACATTGGGTATCGCTCTTTTCAAAGTTACTCAAAATACAAAATGTAAGTCAAAAAGATCCTTACAGTAAAGAACCAAACATTAATGCAAAACTGTCTTTTCAACAAACTGAGATAAAGTATGAGTATAAATGAAACAAATTAGGATATATATTAAGATAATTTTGAAACCACGAAAGGTGTAACTTGGACAAATACAGCATTTGAATTTCTCCCTACTTCCTATTTATCTCTCTTCTATTTTGTTTTTTATTTATATACATATATATATATATAATATATATGTACTGTAGATAAATTTATTCTAAGCTTTCTATTCATACCTATATTCAACTTCTACTATGATTTAAAGAATTATCACTTAAAAACATTTTGCTTTAAAATAATTTAACTAAATTATTTCATGTTTTACTTCTTAATTAGGATGGAAGGTTATAACAAGCTATCACCAAGTCTCTTATTTGTGATATAGTCCCCTGCTCTGCACTTACTATACTATCTTTTGAAAAGTAAATGCTCAATTAAGTTTTTAATCTATGATAGAAAACATTACAATTCCACAGATGATGCAGTAAATTACATAATTTATAAGCTTGTTTTAATTACATATTTTATATTTGATAACTACGGAAACCACTTGAAACTTGCATGCAGATAAAAACCAAATATTTTGTGCTTCCTAGAAATGAGTGATGTGTGTCCACAAGCATTAACGTTTGCTGCCAAAGGGAAATGAGAGAGACAACAGAAATACAAGTTTAGGCAAACAGAATTTGCCTGATAAAATAAGCCCTAAGGAAAGATGGTGAGTCTGGGAAAAGCCAGTCTGCTCAGTTATTTCAATGGAAGAGACAGATCACTTCCTGTTTTCTAGCCACACCCACACCTGCCACCATGACAGTCCAAGCTGCACTGAATCTATCATTACTTTGGTAGCTGCAGAGTCACAAGCAAGAGCCCCCATAGCCAGTAACAACAGCTCATGGACAACCAGTAACAGCCCAACACTGCCTGGAATTGGGCTCCTCCCTGGGTCACTACCCAGGCCAACCTCCCTTTCTCAATTAGTAAATGCCACTGGCTAATGGCACGCAAAACAAGACAGCCCAGATCTTAGGCTTCAAAGGATCCCAAGCAACTAAAAATAAATTCTGAGCCTCTCAATTAATAAACAGAGAAAAACAAAATGATGGGGTACGTCAAAAACAGAGTTTGTTCATCCACACTGTGATGCAAAATTCTGAAAGGAAAGCAAGTAGAAAAATAAAGATGGGGGAAGGGAAGGAACTGGAGAGGGAAAAGAAGTGGCAAAACATGGTTGCTGTAAAAACACGCTCAAATCCAACAGTATCTTAGAAGATCATCTTTACCGAGTCCCTCTTTGCCACAATGTCTTCTAAGACAAGCAGTGGTAATGCTGAAACCACTTCACTATTTGTTGTGAAGCAGTTGGCAAGGGTACTGTCACATAACATCCCCTGCAAGGAACACAGCAGAAGTATCTTCCTCATCTCTCAGTACTGCTTGACACTTCCTCTTTTTGCTGTTTACCACTACGTACACTTCTCTTGCCCTGACTACTGGAAAGCCCACAGTAAATTTCTTGCTTGTTCACAAAATTCTGTTGAACTCTTACACTTCTAAAATGGGTTCCTGCTCCTTTCTAAAATCTTAACTTTTATTTTTTATTAATTTTCTGCAATATTACTATATTCTATGTAGCCTCAAGTAATGTTTTGGAAAGAGATAGGGTTTAAACAAATGAAATATTTTGTTAAATCTCTGTTTTTTAAATTGCAAAATTAGATGACCCAACTCTATAATCAACTGGAGAAAGAGGAAAAAAAAGAAGAGGAAGGAGGGAGGGAAAGAGAAAGGAGGAAAAGAGAGAGAAAAAGGAAAATCACATGCTGACTCATTTTTTTAAATCTATGAAACATTTAACTGTTACTATCTCTCAAATTTCTTGTCTGAGAAAGAAAGGAAAGGAGAGACAAAAGAAGGGAAGACCTCAAAAATTTCTGATTTCGTCCAAGATTAAGGACTCCTGACAAGCTACTTTAGAGACTTTCCCATTTTGCTGGAATGTCTTTGCCTTTACCTATTTTGTCGTTCAGTCTATTTGAAGGATTTGAGATAAATGTAAATATCTCTTATACCATAAATACGATTTCTAAAATGGTATGTATGGAGGTGAGCATAGCTTGACAAAACAAAGACTAATTCCAAGACAAACCCTGTTTCTTCACCTATAAAAATACCTCACTTTGGGGCCACTGTGAGGACTAATGGCACATGGTGAGCACTAAACTTGTGGTGACCGCTGTCCTCATTGTAGATCTTAGTCATCCCTCAGTTAGCATGACCCTGTCCATCAAGTTTACTTCTGCCTGATTCTAAGCAGAGCTCTCACAGCACAGTGAGGATCAACTTTTAATGTAGAGATCAAAGGAGGAGAGAAAGGAAACAAGAAGAAGAAGAGAAAGCATTATATGAGAACTCTGGTGTGGGGGAAAGAACTCAGAAAATCCACAGATACTACATCAACAGGGTCAATCAACTGCAAGTTTAAATATGAAAGAAAATGTGCAGCTTTACTGAGCACGTGCAGACTTTTTGTCATTATTCCCTAGATAATACAGTACAACAACTCTCACATGGCACTTATACCGTATTAGCTATTACAAGTAATCTAGAGATGATTTGAACTTCAAATTTGTACTTTAAAATATATAGGATGATGCACAGAGATTATATGGAAATACTATGCTGCTTTATATTAGGGATTTATGCACATATGGATTTTTGGTACCTGCAGGTGGTCCTGGAACAGATACTGAGGGATGACTGTATATGGAAAGCCAGATAATGAGGTAGGAAGTCTCAGACATTGCAGTAAATCAGAGATGAATTGTAAGTCTGTTCTGCAAATATTGCACTGCATAACTAGAAGAAGCTATTTAATTTCCCTGAGCTCAGTTCTTGCAACCTTGAATGCAAATAACAATGCCTGCCTCAATTTTTGTTAATTAATTCAATAGCTATTAACTAAATATTCACTATGATATTTACAACATAATGTGCTTTGCTATCTTTGAGCATTCAAAAGGTTATGAGTTCTATACAAGCGGTACTAAGTCAAAGGGAAGAGGAGAAAAAGATGAGTACTGCCCAAAGCATGCCATCTTCATTTTCATTTCTCCTTTAAACTGCTGTGCTGCTCTTCTAGAAAGCCTATAGACAGCCAGGCATGGTGATGCACATCTGTAATCCCAGCACTCAAGAAGCTGAGGAAGGAGGCCAGCCTGCGCTACAAAGCAAGTTCAAGGCCAGCCTGAACTACACAGCAAAACCCTGTCTCAAAAAAAGAAAAAGAAAAAGAAAAAGACAAGACAAGACAAGACAAGACCTGTAGAGATAGGCTGGATTTGAAGAGACAGGACATCATAAGGGTAAGATATCAGGTCCTATGGTCATACTGCTTGGCCTCAAATTATACCTCCTCCACTTCTCAGGCCTTTGAGCCTGGCAGGTCATTTAACCTTTGCATTCTTCAGTTGCCCCATCTACCAGTAAAGAAATTACAAACACCAATTCCACAGATCATCATGGAAATCAAATGAATTTCCCTACATAGAGTGTTAGGTGCAAAATGCATATTAATAGGTATTACTCTTTTGTCAAATAGTCTGTTGTAGAAAGACTGAGGTCTTCAGTCATGTAACCCTCAATTCTTTCATTTTTCTACTCTGCATTAAACAATAAACACAACGTATAGGACAGAGGAACCTGGCCTATTTTTTGTTCCAGAAGTCATTAGTTTTGTGACTTTGAGCAAGTTATGTAGCCTCCCTTGTCTTCCATTCTCCTTATGTACAAAAGTGGGATAATGATAGGACTTGTATAACAAAGTTATTATAAAAATATGGACCTACTACAAGAGTGCATGGCACGTAGGTGTGTAATAATCACTACTGTCTGTATCTGTGCACTGTGGTCTTGCTTATGCCATTGAAAAGGACTTGAGTGTGAAATATCTATCAGTTTAGTCAGTTTGCACATCTCATTTGAGAACTATTCTTTTATTAGTCCTTCATAAAACTCAAAGAATTTTAAAACTTCAAGTCAAACAAACTACAGAGCACAGTAAGTGCTTAGTGCTATTCTCCAACAAATAGTTGAGTATAAATGATCTCAAAATGTCTCTTTTATTCTACAAATTTTAAAATATCTAAGGAAATTGTCGCCATCTCTAAATAAAATTTTGGGTTTACATTGTACTGTCTATTTCTATACATTTTTAATTCACAAATCCTTGAAAGCTGGAGTTTAACAAAGTATTCAAAATGCAGACAGGGAAAAGGAAATGCACTAATCTATTCTAACCTTACTCAAGAAAAGAATGGTGGTAATCTTAAAAGTGAAAAAGAATGCACTATTATTATTAACAAATGGGTACTATTTTCTTCAAAAGAAAAAGAGGAAGAAATTAATAAATAAAAATAAAGGACATCTGTCACTCAAACTTTGCTGAGATGGGTTACTTGATTGAAAGGGAATTTAAAAGCTAATGAAAAAATGCCCAATCTTATTTGAAATTTTGGATTACATGTTTTTACTCCAAACTGATATATTTAACTCATAAAGGGATTCACTGTACAGTTTTATTGATACTTTTCATATAAACTACAGTAGAAAATCTCCAGGTAGGATTTCTGGCAATTCTTCCCCACTATGTATGTTTCTGTTCTCCTACCAACAGAAAAAAATTGAGTCTGGCTTGCTCTTCATTACTGCTTGGCAGTAGAAGAGGACAGAAGTGATGTTGTTGAACACTTGACTCCAAATCTTAAAAGCACTAGAGACTCTCCTTCCAGCACCCCCGGTACCATGTCACCATGAGAACTGTAAGCCACCTGTGGTCACAAAGGAAGACAAACTGATCCACCCAACAAGACTCAGCACCAAATAATGTCACATGGAGCAGAAAATCCTGCTGGCCTGTCTGCCCACTGAATTGTGAGAGAAAATATATTATTGCTGTCTAAGCCACTAAGTGTGGGGGTGCTTTTTCGTGCATCTTTGAACGACAAAAACAG
Organism: Dolichotis patagonum; assembly: GCA_004027295.1. NCBI lineage: Eukaryota > Metazoa > Chordata > Mammalia > Rodentia > Caviidae > Dolichotis > Dolichotis patagonum. The sequence continues at coordinate 134,543 of PVJX010001650.1, forward strand.
AAATGGGAAGCTGAAGTGTCAGGTGTCGGCAGTACAGCAGTACCCGTATGTTCCCACTTAAGCACAGCCTCAATTCAAAGAATGTGTCTTTGTGGCTTTTTGGTCCATCCCCTGTGCTTTGACTCTCTCTTCTGAGTCATCTTTCCTGGTAAATAATAGTTCACATTTTTTAACTACTTGCTGCCTGGAGAAAGTTGAAGGCTCGAAAGTCATTTTAATTTTGGAACCGCCCTCTCGCTTAATGTAAATCGTAGAAATTTTCTGAGATTCCTACTTATAAAATTATTCCACCCTATTAGACAAAAGTTACATGTGCAAAATTTCTTCAAAAGATGCTCTCTTTTGACACACAGGCAAGATTCTAAAGAGTTCTTTTGTTAACCTAAAAACATCTATGAGATATACCTTCTCAGATTTTCAGGAAGCCCTTTTGTTTAGATGACAGGGTTTACAAGGCCACGTTTTAAATCTCTGTAGAGTCTTGAGAAGGTACCTTTCAGCTGCATCTGAAACTCTTCCTCCAATGCCACATTTTATAGACTGCAATTTCAGACTGATTATGAAGACCATTTCTTTAATTAGAGGAACGGAGACTGGAGGTGAAAATGAGGTTTGCTTTTAAATTCACCAAATTTTGGCTTTTTATTTTTTCTCTAAATTCTGATTGAAAATAGAAAAGTTTTTGCTTCAGCTCAAGCTCATTCCTCTCATACATCATCACAGGTAGCTAAAGAAACAACCGATAACCTCAGGAGTCTTCCTGGAAGTCTCCTTAACTGAATTCATGTTTTCCACATGCTCACAAGACAGTCCAGTGCTACACACAGGGCCACCTCTACCCCTGCCCCAGCAGCAGAGTACACACCGCCCTTCCAGGCTGCACTCACTCTCATCAGGGTCACCCAGCTTCTACCCTGGGCACAGCCACCATGCTGGTGCCCTAACACTGCGTAGAAAACCACCTGGAAAATAGTGATGCAAAGCTAAAAATGGGTATCACAATGCACACTTCTCAGGTGAAGAAGTAGAAATACCAAATGAATATATGAAAAAATGTTCAACAACATTGGCTGTTGGACAGATGGAAGTAAAAACAATGCTGAGATTCTATCTCACTCCAGAAAGAATGGCTATCATCAAGACGTCAATCAATAACAAATGCGGGAGGGGCTGTGGGGGGCAAAGGAATACTTCTCCGCTGTTGGTGGGAGTGTGAACTGGTACAACCACTGTGGAAATTAGTGTGGAGAGTCCTCACACAACTAGGACCACAGGTCCCATCTGACCCTGCTATTCCCCTCATGGGTATCTATCTTCTCTAAAGAATTAAAAGCGTCATGTCACAGCCATGTTTACAGTGGCACACTCATATATGCACATCCACATGCACAGTGTCACAGTTTGTAACAGCTAAATCTTGAAAAGAGCCCAAATGCCCATCAACTGATGAATGGACAACGAGGATGTGTTTTTTTATATAATGAAATACTACCGTCATAAAGAAAGATAAACTTGAAATATTTATCGTTACATGGAGGAACTCTGAGACCATACTCTTAAGAGAAACAAATCAGATAAACATCTGTCAATACTGCTTTATCTCTCTGGTGAGGGAAACCGAAAGAGTAAATAAGAACCAAAATGTATAACAGATTTTGTGAATAAGAAGAAACTGTTCAAAAGGAAAAGTGAATCAGGAAATGGGGAGAGGCAAAGGAAGGGAAAAGAAAAAAATGAGAAAAGAAGAATAAAATGGAAACAAAGCTTTGTAAATAAAGAGAGGAAGAGGGATTGAAGGGGGGAGAATGAAAAAAAGAATCAAGATATATCATGTAAACATATAAATTCCCCACAATGAATGTTTTCATTATGTATATATAAATGATACCAATAAACTTAAAATAATAATAACAACAATAATAATAATAATAAACAGTGCTGTAGATATAACTGATTGCTTCTCGTAATTCCATGCACTAAACAGGCAGTTTTCTGTGGTAGCAGCTGGGGAGCTGGGATGAACGGAGGGGTCTGAGCTACTGCTGGTGTGGGCTACTCCCTAAAGATTCTCCCTGGGTAGTAGGCTTTGTCCTCCCAAGGTGATTTCAGGGACTCAACATTTTTATCCAGCAGGTGGTTTTCAAGAGCACAGTAAAGTCCCTTGTCTTATTCAGCTTTAGGCCAGGAGCTGCGACTTGCACAAATTCATGTTTCTGTCTGCTGTATTCACAGGCCCAGCCCATACTTTTAAAAGTGTGTGTGTGTGTGTGTATGTGTGTGTGTGTGTGCTAAAATACATTCTACCAACTTATGAATTAACAAGTTTTAGCTACCTCTTACTGTAGTTCTTACAAAATCTTGGATATTATTTAAAATGCCACCCAAAAGCTAATCTTTGCTGAGGTCTCTATGATACAGAATCCAGACACAAAGTCCAAGATGGTGGTTCTGGGCCCACAAATATCTGCTCACAAAGTGCCCTGCACTTTCAGAGAACTTTTCTCTAACTTAGGGTACATTTACTAGTACTCAGCACAAACCTTACTAGTAAAGTACTCAAATCTGCTGCACTTCACATATTTTTTTTTTCCATTTTCCTACTCACTACTTTACTGAGACATCAGCACTGACTCCTGCATTTTACCTCATCTACCTGCCACGTCTGTCTCTCAGGAGTAAGAACACTGACTTAACAGTAATTTTCTAAAGCAGATGTGAGACTTCACTAAAAGTAACTATTAACATATCCATCTCTAAAATCTGAGGTACCCAGACCTCTGGAGGTCAGTACAACTGAGCTTGAAGTATGCTTTGCTAAATAGGAAATTCAATTCAATTGATTCAAAAAATCAATTCCCTAATTTTTCTCCCTAGTTAACCTAACTATGGTCACTGTCACTGAACAGAGTAAATACAGAGAAAGACCATGAATGATGACCAATTCTGATTAATGTGAAAACTGCAGAAAAATAACCAGGAAGCATGAGTCAGTAAACACACTGGATAGATGTTTAACCTCGTATCATGGTGTGAATCTTGGCTTCTTCAACTGCTAAGCTGGGCCACTGTAAGTTCCCCTGACTTCTTTAAACTTCCGTTAGCATCCTGACACAGGGTGATGCGAACTATGATGACAGTATGCACTGAAAACCTCCTTGGCCTCCTTCCTACCTGATCAACAAAACAGCACAAAAAGAAACCAAAAAAGAACTAAAAATTACAAATAAGAACTACTGGAAAGTAGGCAGTTGCACACAGGTGATAGAAGCAAAGAAAGTCCACAAATATTTGCAGTGCCTGCGGCACAGTCACATGCTCAATGAGGCCTTCTCACCCTTTCCGTGCATTGAACTGCTTTAGCTTGGCTACACGGGGAGAGTCATCAGCCCCTGTGCCCCAGCCTAGGAAATGGGCAGAGGGGACTAAGTAACTCACACAAGGTCATGCAGCTAGCATGGAGCCTCTATGTCCACCTGACCCAAGGTTCAGGGCTGTTCTGTAGACTTGAACAAGCAGCTTTCCAGGACTCTGAAGCAACAGCCTCACATACTATATTCCTTAATGCTTTTTCTTTTCACCCCTTGAACTCCATTCTGATTCCAAGCTAGCAGTCTGTGGCTATAGAACAGATAAGGAACATTTATTTTAATTTAAACATTTAAGTTTCTTTTTTTAAAACAAATTCTTAGTGAAATAAAACAGAACAACAAAGATACATAAAAATTTAAACTATGGGGCTAGGGACTAAACTATAGTGGGAGAATGCTTGTCTGCCTGAGGTCTTGGGTTCAATCTCCAGCACCACTAAAAATGAAGAAAAAAACTCCAAACCTTAAACTATGAAAACTCTGCCCATATTCAATCCCATGCCTAAGACAGGATCACTGTTAAAAGTTTACTGTTTATCTTTCAACCTTTTTTCATGTGTTCTTGATCACACATACGAACACCACATAAACAGTTAAGGATTTTGTATTGTTTATATTTTATAAAAACAAAATCATGCAGTGTCCTGTAACTTGATTTTTTGACTAACTATATCTTGTACACACTTGTATATCCATACATACGTATTTTCCAGTTTTTGAATGACTACACAGTCTCATTCTATGTAGAGATTCTAATTTTATTGTGGTATCATCAACTGATAAGCATTTATAGAGAATATAGTTCTTCACTATTTTGAACAATGTTGCAGTGTCTACTTTTATTAATATACCTGTCCTTGCAAGCTGATGCTAGTATTTCATTAGGATATAGTCCTAAAAAGTAGAATTCCTGGGTACAAAGTTTCCAGAATTTTACAGACACTTACAAATTTCCTTCCAAATGGATGTTTGTAAGATACCAGTGGTATATAAAGGACCACCTTCCCACAAGTAATTTTAAGGAATAAAAAAATCTTTCAAATAAACAGAAATATATATTTACCCCCCTATAATTACCTCCTTATAATTTCCTAAAAGTTCATCTAAGGATTATTTTTTTCTAAACAACTGACTACTGTGTTCAGGTTTAACAACTATAGCATTTTCTAATTCATAGGCAAGTACATATATTGAAAAGGAAGTTGGAAATGTTTACAACTGACATGTAAAGGTAGGAGTGAGAAAAGTAGCAAGTACAGGTCATCATTTACCATGTAGCTTAATTATAAACAGAGTCTGTGATCACAGTAACTCAAATTCTGGAGTTAGAAGAACTCAATCACTCATTCATCAAATATCTACCGAGCTTTTACTGTGCGCCAGGCCCTGTTTTAGGTGCTGGGCTATGTAAGTATTTATACTAGGGCCACGGAGACACAAATGAATCGATACATTAACAGATTAATTACAGAAAGTGAAAACCAAATAGAATTTGGTAAGAGATACTGAGTAAGAAGAGTGAGTTCCTTTAGATTTGATAGTCAGGTAAGGCTTCTCAGAAGAGGTGATCCATGAGATGAGTTTTAACCAGAATGTGGGAGCCAGGGGAAGACCACAGGCAGAGACACAGCAACAATGCCAATGTGCAAATATTTTGGTCTATTCAGGGCATGAAGAAAAGGCCAGTGGGGCTAAACTATAGGATGCTACATCATGGGAGAAGATGAAGTGAGGTGATCAGGTGGTCTTTGAGATCATTAGAAGACATTACTTTCCATTTAAAGCCATTAGACTGTTTGAAACACTCTTGCTAATATACTGCTTGCCACTTGTGAACTGTATGCCCTTTGACAAGCTACATTACTCTGCTTAGCTTCATTTTCCTCGTTTGTGAAACTGAAATAATAACATTATCTATTACCTGGAGTTGACAAGAGGATTAACTGAGGCTATGAATAGAAAGTACTCTATACACTGCTCCGGCTCATAATAATTGTTGGGCAAATGTTCAACTAAATTACTGCAGCATTAAACTAAAGTTAGACAGAACTAAAAATAATCCACTAGCCCCAATTATGCAACATAACAACCAAAACTATTCATGAATTAGCTTTTACTCATTATTTTCTAATACTGAGACACTGCATATTTACACACTGAATCAACACTTGTCATTTCTCTTCTCTGACCCTATGCTAGAATTGTGTGCTATTTGCATATATGATCATGTCACTACTCACACATACTTTATTACTCATTTTTATGTTACTCCCAGATCCCATACACCAGAAAGGAAGGTGGATAGATAGGTAAGCAGAAGCATGGACTAACAGATAGGAAACCAAACTCTTAGAATAGATGAGAAAAGGAGAAAGTGTTTCAAATTATTTAACAGAACAACTTTCTTAAATAACGGACATGTAAAATGTATGACAAAAATGTTCTTTCCACGTTTGATATTTCATTTGAGCATTTGGCGTCAGACACCGTGCTGAAAACGTAAAAGATGTGCTCCTGCTATGAGTACTCTCTGCCTCCCAATCTTGCTTCATCTGTACAGAAACCCTTTAGCAACACAGTGAAAACCATGAAAGAACTACTTCTCAAATTTACCAAGGTACTGAAGAATATGAGTAATAGGAGCCAAAATTGTGAAACCTCCTGTTTTCCTTGGTCCAACTGTTGCTTTTCAAATCATGTACTTAGATCTACTTGTAAGACATCAGGATATCAGGAAAGTTTATACACAGGATTCTAACAGTTAGGCTTTGAAGCAAAGATCCATGATGAAAGTTATAGAAACATTTGTTCAGTGGTCTGGCATCTAAATATGCAAATTGTTTCTAGACACTTAACATTGTATAATGGAAGAAAATTGATCTTATGTGCAAATATAGAGGACTATAGACAGTTGAGAAAATATTGTTTCAATGAGTGAATTTTGAAAAAGAATAACTTAGGAAAAATAATGTATTTTATTGTAGATTATTGCACAGTATCTTTCTATGCATTATCTTATTTTTCATATTCACAATAACTTCCTTTAAAAATGGCACAGATATATGTGCCTTTAAAAATGGCACAGATATATGTTTTTTAAGACAGAAAATAAACTGACATACTAAATAAATGATTTTCTACAAAGTTTCCAAACCATTAAGTGGTAAAACTGAAACTTTTACCCTTGCTTTCTTAGTAATTTTCTGCCACCCTAAATACATTCAACAAGCCAGAGATACTAAAATTTATTAAACTGAAAGTATTTCTATTTAGAAAGAGAAAGAGAGCCAAGTACGTGTAAATGGTAAGTACTATTACTAAAATTCCTCCTGGAACACTTCAAGTCCTTTCAAAGCAAACCAATATTAATTTTATATAAGCATTATATAAGCATAATTCTTCTTTGATGATTACAATAATGCATATTCCCTTCCTCCAGATAATAATAATTAGTAATAATAATAAAGCTTTTATGTCTTGAACACTGATGTACTAAAATCTGTCCTGATATCTTATGGGGAAGATATTAACTAGCGTCATCACAAAAGCAGGAAAAACTACAGCATAAAGAGGTTAAGCAACTTGGCCTGGACCAGTTGGCTAGCAAACTGGAAAATTAGGGTTTATACTCAGGTAGACATGGTCCAATCAGTCTTAAGTGCAGCATTATGATGTCTCTTGAAGAGAACACAACTTTTCACTCATTTCAGAGCCCCCACTGGATCCAACCACCGAAAAAGAAAGATTCTGGAACATAGATTAAAGATTTAAATCTTTTCCATGCCCATCTAAGCAATACCAATCTGGGATACCAGTGATACACTTCATCTTCAAAGTGCTGGAGGACCCATATGCAAAGTGCCTAGCAGAGAACCTGGCACAATATATGTAGCTGTCAATTACACAGTCTTTTATGTGTCTGACATTATGCTAAATGCTTTTCTACATATATACGCATGCCATAAATGTGAAAATTGTTCTTTTTTTCTTGATATGCTGGATCCAAACCTGTTTCTTTGGAAGTTAATCTGGGCAGTGGAGAAAATCTCTTTTCATAAAGGCAAGACCTGCTATAACAGTGGGCATAGAAAACTGCTACACACAGGATGTGAGGAATTAGTGCTTCTCTAACACCAGCACAGAATCACAGGCACACAAGAAAGTAAAGTGACAAAAAAAAAAAAAAAAGAAAGTAAAGTGATAACGTATTATGCCAAGGTTGAAGCCCTAGCCTGGACTCACCATCTGCACAAAGATTTCTTCTCTGAGGCAAAGAAAACTTAATGAAGAAATTAGAAGGACATATTTTTTTTTCAAGTCAAGTCAGTGAATCACACATAAGTTCTTTTCTTGAGTCCCTTTAAATGTTACGTAAATCCATTTTATGTTGACTTTTACCAAAAACCCTTTTTCACATGTAACTTCTCAGAAATCTATATATTATACAGAAAAAGGGGGTTACTCTCCTTTGCTAAAACTACAGATTTGATAATTCGATTTCAAAATAATACTAACTCATTCATTTGTTCAAGGGGCATTTATTGAGCAAAACCTGACATACTTTGTATTAGATGAAGCAGGTATAAAAATGAAAAGAATGGCTCTCTTTTGGCTATATAATTCATAATCTAGGAAGCAAATCTGATCCCAAGGAGATAAGTCATTCCTAAAATATATCAGTGACCACGAATATCTTCCCAGATATGATGAAATGACATAGAAATGACTATCAGAAATACTGTGCATAGGACTAGCTTGAGGAAAGCCACATCTTTTAAAGATATTAAGGAGATTATATACTAGCATATGTTCCTTTATAAATATATATGTATTCCTTCATAAAGTTGAATATATTCAGCATCATGGAACCTCAGAAGATTAGAAAGCCAAGTGTCTTCTAAATCTAAAAAATTATCCAAAAAGATCCATACATTTCTCCTACCCAATCACCCTTCAAATTCCTATTTGACTAACATATTACACCTAAACAAGAAAACTGTAGAGCTACGTAGAGTAACAAAGAGGAAAGGTCAGAGGTAACTAAGGCAACGATCTAAGTTTCCTTGTACACACTTCAGCCAAAGTGAGTAACTGATTTTCAGCTTACGTACTCCTTTGCCATTCATATCTCCTTTCCCTTCTGAGTATAGAGAACTGAATGGTCTGGCACTTGCCTGATTCCACTGAGAGGCCTGATCACCACCTGGAAATATTAATCACGCCTTTAAGATTCATCTCTCCTAAAAGCCTGCAGTGAAAAGATAATGCACTGACCTGTCTCCAGTTAATGGCAAAATAATGGATGCTTGAGAAGAAAACACAATGAAAGATAATCTCATTTCAGGGCTGCAAAATAAGAAAAGAGGCAGTTAAAACAATTTTTAAAGATATATTGATATAATACAGACATATAGCTAGACAATCTCATTTAAAATTGGTCTCTAAATGGTCCAGGCTTGTTTTCAATGAAACTCCCTAAGTAGGTACACTAATCTTGCTTAGCATTATTGCATAAGTCATTCTAGATTCAGTCAATGCTTCCCAGCACTCAGGTGCTCCTCCATGGTGTGCAAGGGCTTGCATTTAGAAAGAGACTAACTGGCAAGATGAATTCTGGGGAGATGAAAAATTCTTTCATAGGAAAGACTTCCTGGCCTTGCTGTTTTTCCCTCCTCCCCTGAAAGCAGGCCTGTCCCTCCTAAGTGAAGCCCCTTGACCTTGCTTTGGGCTAGAGAATAACCAGCCTGACCTAATGACCAAAACTATGATGAGAGTCCATACCAAATTCATCCTGAAGTAAGAATACTTAGAAAGTGTCATAGAAAACATAAGAGAAACCAAGGCACTTTTTGCAGAGGCTACATTCCATTTCCTAACTTCAAACAACGCATTTCCAGTCTGCAATAAATGCCCACTCAGCTACAGCTTTCTGAGTTTAGGCACTAATCTCACAAAATGGTCTTTCTCTTTTGGATACTGCATGCAACTATGGCCAAGTTCCGAAACTCAAGATACAAAACGAAGATCTACAAACTGCAATTCTCTCTAATAGTCACCCCTTATTCAATTCCTACAATTCATATCTAGCTACTAATTCCGCAGCTCAGCTTGAGCCAGGGAACTATATGTGATAGAGTTCTGACTTGGCCAGGCACGTCGAGCAAGAGTCTCACTTTCTTCAAATGCTACATTGAAATGATCCATTGCTTTAGATCAAAACTGCACGACACTTGCTGTACACTGTAGGATTAAATCAGAAAATTTATAAACAACTGTCTGTTCTGCTTTGACATTTAAAGATATAGGGTCTTGTTTATTTTTCTTTCCTAGACAGTTTTACATCAGACCCTGTCCAGAAATGAGAGTGCAATACTTGGCTTCTTAAGCAGGGCCTGATGATTGAACATGGACAGGCATACATTTTTAGAGGGATAACTTTACTGCTGCCAATAACTGAAAGCAAGGATTGCCTAGGCCTCTACAGATTGTTTGAAGTTACTTGCAACATGACTTTCAAAATGTTTTGATCATCCAAGCCTGTTTTACAGAAAACATTTGGGCTAACAAGACTGAAAGAAGCAATATTTAATGATACAGTTCCTATTCATGTCCTTTCCATTATCTTGATAAACTTACATTTATTTGCTCGTGGCAATGTTTTCTTTGAAAAAGAGAAGCCTCAAATGTCTGGTTTCCTGGGCTTATTTTTAAATAAGGGATACCACTAATTTCTGGTTACCTTTAAATAAGAGAGTAAGCTGGGTATCATAGCAGTCAGGCTTTTTATAGGAAAGGAAACCAGTCTTCCCTAGTGAAGCTCACTGCATATATAGAACAGTTAAATTTTAAAACAGCCACACACCCACACATTGTGTAAACACAAGTCATTTTTTTAAAACACACACGAGTGCTTTTCTTGGGACTGGGTTATTAACACATGTTCATTTGAAGTTTTCCAACACTTTTTTCTTTGAAATAAAGACCTTTTTTACAAGCTAAGCACGATGTGGAATGGAAAATATATTATGGATACTATTAAGGTAAAATTTGTTTTTAACGTGATAAATTATGAGAAAGCATAACTAAAATTCAAAACAGATGAAGATTCAGAAAGGAAAAGACATTTGGAATAGTATTAGAAGATGCTTCCTCAACGTCAGCCAAGTGTCTGGAATCCAGATGAAAGAAACCCTCGAGGGCCCAGCAACTGACCTGACGACATCTCGTGTACACTACCCACCTGAGATCTTAACATGTGACATTTCAGGCGAGGTTCTCTCCCGAGAAAGGTTTCAGGACAAGGGAAACCCTACAGCTGGCACCCTTTCCACTGCCAAGAAAAGTAAAGTAAGGAAAAAATACCTCACAAATCTCTCTGTAAGTTGCTGGACAAAGTTGAAAATTTCAATCCAGTTGTTTGCCACACTCCCGGATCTGAAAAGTGAGATAGAAGTCATCAGAGAAACAACGAAAGAGGAGGCTGACATGCAAACCTTTCTGGAGTACCGCCAGGAAGGGGAATCCGCCTTCTCCAGCCCAGTCCCAATGCGCTGGAACTTTGGTGCCTGAGTTCCAGACGTCAGCGCGTCCGTGGGGGCCATCAGCTCGCGAACTGCTCGCGGGGGACCCAGCTCTTCAAAATAAACACGCAAACTTTCCCTCGCAGGAAATGCAAACCACACTGGGTCTGTGAAAGTTTTTCCAGGCTCCAAGGAAAACTCGGGGTTCAGGATACAATCAGGCAGGGCGCGGCTGTGCTAAGCACCGAAGAGCGGGGACGGAGTCCCCAAGAGTCTCTGGGGGAAGCAGTGCTCCCCTGGGCGGCCGCACTCTTCTTTTCCCCACAGACCCCGGACCGGCGGGCAGTGAAAACTCCACTCCCCTAGGACCGCGTATCCCCGGGCCCCGCTTCCGACCACATCCCGCCTCCGCTCGCACCGGCCGAGAGCGTCCGGCTTCCCGAAGACCGAGCCCCGGCTCGCGCAGCCCGTCCCCGCCTCCGGGTCCCGGCCAGCCCGGGGTCCCCGCCGCGGGCCCGCGCCTCCCGCCCGCACTCACTTGTCCAGGACGAAGTAGAGATCGAAGGCTCGGCGGCACGAGGGTTGCTCCTGGGCGCGCAGCAGCCCCCCGGGGCCGCCCAGCGCCAGCAGCCACAGGCCGGGGACCAGCCAGCCCGCGCGGCCGCGCGCCCGGGCCCGCGCCGCCACCATCGCGCCCGCACGGCGGCCCGCGCTCCAGCCCTCTCGGCCGCCGGGGACCGGAGCCGCCGGGGCGCGGCGGCGAACGGCGGGGCACTCGGGTCCGCGGGAGGCAGGCGGGCCGAGGTGTGGAGGCGGGGACCGCGGAGGCCCCGGGGAGACAAAGGGAGTTTCAGCCGCCGCGGAGCCCCGGACTGCGGCTCCGGCCTGGTGCGGACCTCGGGTCCTGCGCTCCCGCCCGCAGCCCGGCGCCCTCCGCTCCGAAACTTTCCCGAGCTCTCAGCCGCGCCCCGCCGGGCTCCGGGGGAGGAGGCCGGGAGGCCGGGAGGCTCCGGGCCCCGAAGCTACGCTAAGGCCTCGGGGCGCCGATCCGGACCCTGCGCGCCCGGTCCGGCCCTCTGTGAGGGTTCCGAGCGCCCGGCCGGTCCTCTCCGGGGTCAGCGCGCCCACGGATGGGGCGGGGCGGGCCGTCCGAGTCCCGGGCTCGTGCTGAGCTGCAGAGGACCGAAGCTTGCCAGACCTCGGAAGAGGAGAGGAGTTTAGAAAAACAAATGTCCTCCAGAAACTAAACACTCCCACATATCCTGCAGGCCTGGCCTCCGCTCCGCTCCAGCTGTGCTGGAAGAGCCTTTGGCGCGGCTCGCGGAGTCCCGGGGAGGGACGCACCCCTCCCTCCGCCCCACCCCACCCCACCCCACCCCACCCGCGCGGGCGCCTGTGTGGACCTGGGACTTCCTTTTTTTTTTTTTTTTTTTTCTTTTTTCCTCCTGAAGAAACCTGCTTTGAAGCTGTCATTCACCAAACCAAGGGAGGGGGAAGGAGGGGCCAACTCCCCTAAGAATGAAAAGGGGTACCTCAAAATAGGCCTTCTCAAAGTTACTCCTCCCAAACTCCTGATAGAAAGAATTTTGTCTTGGATATGATAAATGTTTGAGGAGGTGAGATTCTGTCTCCTGATTTAAACATTACACGATGCATTCATATATTGAAACATCACCAATAATATCACCAATAGTATGCAGGGTTTTATGTTTTTATGTATCAGCTAAAAAATGTTACCTTAATTAAAACTAGTTTCATCTTGGTGCCCCCTAGGCTGTCCTTGTCAAACTGTTGCAGGGTGCTGAAGTTTCGGAGTGCCTGCTCTTTCTTATTCATTCTGCAGTCTCTTCTACCACCTCCACCTGGGATGTCTGCCCTCCCTTTGTCAAAACTGGCTTTCTGAATCTACAATCTCGCTGATGTACCAGTAATCTGAGGCGCCACGTTCTTTTTCATTTTTAGCAAGGTCCGTGTTTTATGATAAAACGTTCATATGGTATCTTACATACTGCCTTGTAGCATCTCTTCCTTCTGTTACCATGAGTAACTTTTCATTTACACTATCTGTGCTGGTACGACCAGATCTGCGTGCTCTTAGCGGATCAAAACCAGTCAGTATAAAAACGAGTGCACACGGTTTATCCACTACGTGTTGGGCTTTGTTCTGATTAATGCACAGAGCAGGGCAGCAAGCCCTTTTAAAATAAAGCTTGCAATCTTGTCTCCATTTTTAATGTAATTATAATCAAAATGGAATCAAAGACATTATATACCATTAGCAATTACTATTCAGTGATAAATGACTGAATAAAATCAGACGGGAAAGAAGTCTACCAAAAACTGAGACAATTGGTTTCAACTTAGAAGGGGACCAAAAGCGAAGAAACAGGAGACATAATACAAATCATGTAATCTTCCTCATGATGAAGTATTTCAAGATCGTATTTTTCAGCCTTCTTTTTCTCTTACTTATTGACTCATTGCCTGCTGGGCTGTTGGACTGCATAGCTGGCCCAACAATCTATTTTCTAGGCCCAAACCAAAGCAAAATGCCTTGATTTTAAAACACCTGTTCTCAAATTTCCCAAGCTTTTCTGTAATTTTCAGTTTCTCTGTCCACTCAGTTCTTGTGTCCTGATCGCAAGGCCAGCAGAGACCTGACACACTAAAGCACAGTATCATTCCTTTATTTACTTGTTTGCATAGTGAATTCAGTCTGATTTTAGAACTTTCAGTATGTCACTCACTTGCTACTAAATGATCAGCAAGTAAGCAGGAAGTGTCCTCACTAGCACAGATCAATGATTAACTAAACCACGCACACATAACAGATATTTGCAGGAAGCTGTCCCAATTTACTGTGGACTTTAGGGTCCCTAGTTCAAGGACGTGGGACTTTCAGTGCTAAAACTGGGACAGTCCCTCTGTGGGATAGTTCCAGGCAAATTACTCTGCTGGTGATGCCTTTTAAAAGCAATAGTAAGGGAAGCTGAAAGTAGGGAAGTCTTGAAAATCTCTCCAAGCCATGAAGAAATGAGAGCAATGCAAATATTTCCCCTTCCTTTCCACCGAGGAGAGGACATAAGGCATTTGTCAGCTGGAGTCCAGCTAGATTGGGTTCCAACTGCCTTTGGACAAGCAACAATAAAGGAAAAAATTATGTTGTACCCCCGAAGCGTAGAGTCACATAATCTATATTATTATGAGTAGTCATCTTTGTCTGGCCTCTACAGTGACAGCCATGACTCTCCTGAAGTCCAGAACCACACTGGAAGTGATTCATATTCACATCATATGGGAAATGATTCAAGATATGATACCCACAGTGAGTCAGAGGAAGAAAATAAAGCTTTCTACCTATAAGTGACAAAGCTTATTTTTGCTTTAATCAGGTATACTCATTAAAGAACTAAATTTTCCCCATGTCTGAACTACTTCCTGAGACTGAATAAAATGCCTTTGGAAGGTGCAATTTCCTCTAACTTAATATCTCTATGTATGACAAAATGGTACGTCAATCCATGTCAGAGAATGATTACCAACATCTGCACTCAGGACCAGATGTGTTTTAAATCCAGTTTCTCTGAGACACACAGATTAGTCGTTGGGCTATGCTCTCAGAAGCAAAACCTAGAGAAGCTAGAGAAGTAGCAATGATCAGAGGAAAAGAGGAATCACGATTCTGTCTGCAGTGTACTGGGGTTGTGTACTTCACTTCTTCCCAGGGCCCCTTCCACACTATTGTACTGAACAAAAAACTGAACAGTAAATGAAATAGCAAGGTTTTACAGTTACTAAAGTTAATAAAACAAGGGAAAAGTGCTCTGAAAAGAAGTTCTCCATAGTGTGAGCGAGGACCAATTAAAGTAAGAATGTAAGAAAGAAAGGAGCGAATAGGCCAGGAGCCCCGTGGCAGCCCTCTTTTACATCTGACATCAGATCTAGACCAACCTATCAAAAATCTGCTTGATCTTGTGCCAAAATAATTAAAGACAGAATTCTCTCCAATGAGTACCAGGCACGGGTCTCCAAAGTTGTTCTGGGCATGTGTCCTGGATCTCTATGGCTATCTGCTTGCCATCAGCTTTGCCCTCTCCTATCTCGTTACTACCACAGCAGTAGTCACAATCAATCCAAAAAGTGGCTCCCAGCTGAGATGGCCTCTAATAGTTAGATAATTGAGTGAGGCCAAGAGGTCAAGGATTTTGTGTCCCCTCATGGATCTGTCATCTAATGTGGGCAGCTGCTTTACAGGGTGTATAAGCTCTTATAAGACAGCTTCCTTTGGTGTGGAGTAATTCCGTTTCGTAGGAAGAATCTGCAACCACAACTTCCTGAACATTCACACAAAGCCAAGTACTAGTTTACTGAAATTTCTCTCATGTGCAAGGTCAGGCCTTCCCAAGGCAGCTCACACTTGGCTTAGCATTTTGGAATAAGTCTTGCAACTGTAATCGCTTCTATCATGCCCTCTCTTGTGGTTGCAGTCCAAGCTAGCACCTGTTTTCATTGAAATTAGTCTAATAGTACTCTGTTTGTCTGTATTTCCTGCATATGTCAATGTGATTAATTTTTTGAAGTATAAAATCATATCAAACACTTACCCAGCTACTGCCATTGCAACATCAATTTCCTAACAATTTAAGGCTCTCCATAGCAACATCATCACTTAGCTCTGTATTCTCACCTCTTTAGGATCTAGCCCTCTCATGTACTCTTTGCTCAGGAGAGGCTATGACTGTCACTGTTCCCTTGTACATGCAAGTGAATCTTATGAATCTTACATCATTTTGTACCCCGCTTTCCCTGATCTTGAAGGTGTCAAATGCTACTGATTACTTTCATCTCTTCCATTTGCTTACTGAGCAACTCAGGCCCAAAGCCACAAGACAGGGCCAACTAAATGACTGTCAGAGTGCTGAAGACCGATAGTCACCTAGAGCAGGGTGTCTGAGTCAGCAGAGAGAGTTTCCATGGTACAAGGGAGAAAGACTAGCTGGAGGTCTAAAAGCCCAAGGAGGGTGAGGAAACTGTCCACAAGGGAAGAAGTGAGGAGATAAGAATGGGGATAGAACACTCAGGGTGCAAAGCTGAAGGAAGATGAGGACTTCTGTTGGGAGAAGGCCCTTTCAGATTGCTTGGAGTTCAAACTAAGACTCATACCGGGGGCCATTCTAGTGCACAGCATGAATAAGGAGGCAAAAAACATATACACTTGAGGACAGCAATTTCTTGGGGTTGTCAGAGCATGAGACAGTGAGTGAGGCACAGGAGACTGCAGGGTAGAAAAGCCAGGCATAGGAAGGGATTTTCAGGTAGAGTGGTATTTCTGAAGCCAAGCTGAATAGAAAGGCTTTAGACTGGGGAGAAGCCACCAATGGTAGTAAGGGACACCCAGGATAGGGGGGTTGTAGAAGATGCTAGGCAGGGTAGCACCAAGTACAGTGTCAGAGGCTGACAGGGAAGAGGAACATTTGGGGAGCCTGGAGCAGAAAGCAAATGAATGTCCACCCATTCACACACGTAGGAGGTAGCTTGGCACAGGTCTCCTGGATGGCAGGAATGCCAGAGTCAAGTAGCATGATGTGTTCTGCATGGAGAGATGTCAACAGCAGTCATGGGAAATGGTTCATTTGGGAAATAGCTTAGTCTCCTCAGGTAGCTGGAAGAAAATACCATAAATATGGTCACTTATAAATAACAGAAATTTGTTTTTCATAGATTCCAAAGCTGGAGAGTCGACTTTCAGTGCACCTATAGATTCAGTATCTGCTAAGCGCTCTGCTTCAAAGATGCTTTTGCTGTATCCTCAGATAGCAGAAGGCAGGAGGGCACACAGGGTGAACTCCCTCCCTTGAGTTTGTACACAGTGACATAACCTCAGAGCCCTGGTGGCCCAATCATCTCTGTAAGGCTTAACATCTTTACCTTGGGGTTAAGTTCTAATATGGGAACTTTGGAAGGTAACATACATTCAAAGCATGACAGTGGATAAATGGCTCAACAAGCTTTGCTACATCCAAGTTATATACTGCTACTCAGTGACAGCAAACATGTGAGAACCATTGACACATGTGAGAACATGGGTCCACCTCAAGGGAAATGTACTAAATAAGGAAGCCAAACAAAAAGGTTGCATCCTTTATTATTCCACTCATATTGCATTCTTGAAGTAACAAAAGTATAGAGATTTGGGTTTAGATTAGTAGTCTCCAAGAGTTTTTGATTGCAGGAGAGAGGGCATGTATGTGATTATAAAAGGGAAATTAAAAGGAGTCCTGTCCTAACTGAAACAGTTCTGGATCTTCATTGTGTTCTGAGTTATATTCAGATGCATAAGTGATAAAATTACAGGAAACTATACATATATGCAAAACTGATGGAATCTGAATAAATTCCAGACATTACACAATTGTTAATTTCCTGGTTATGATATTGTGTAAGTTATGTAAGATGTTGACACTGGTGAAGAATAATGCACAGAATTTCCCTTCACTTTTTAAAAAATTTCCTATGAATCTCTAACTGAGTAAAAAGTTTTTTTCCCACATAAAGGTGATAGGAACAGGTTATAACTTATTAAGTAAAATAGGAAACTGAGGTCATATTAATATAAATAAATATAGGATAAATCCAAAAGTTGATAAGAAAGAGTATTACAGAATTTGTACCCACACAATATGCTTACATGACAAAAAGGAATAACTTTATATTAGCTAAGTCTCTCAGACATTACCTCAAGAAAATTTTCTAAGTTAATATCAACAGAAATGATAAAATACTAAATCATGCTTTAGTTAATTGAACACAATGCAAATGAATACAGTATCATTTTAGTACTTTTCTTACCTTGTTGCAATAATGAAAAACATTATGCAAACCCAAGCTGATAGACATTCTACTAACTGGCCCGGGTTCCTGAAATGTACAGGAAGAACTGTTTCATAACAAAGCCAAGACAGCAGCTACACGTAATATATGACGTTTGACTGGATCATTTTACTCTAAATATTGTGGTTACATAGAAGAATGTCTTGAGACTTAACACTGGTCACCATGGGGTATGATCTGAATAACATTTTGAAAATTGTTCAGGAGAAAACGGACTTTGCAGCCTACTTTCCCTTTTCCTGTCAATTTAAGACTATTTCAAAATTTATACAGGAACAAGACAACAAAATGTAACGTTGGAGCCTGAATTTGATCCTGAAACAGAAAAAAAACTATTAGTAGGAAATTTGGTGAAATTGGAATGAATTAGTTTCATCAGTAATATTAATTATCACTAACACTATTAATATTAATGTGAATCACAGTGAATTTCTTAGTTTTGATAAATATATCATGGTTCCATCAGATGTTCATAGCAAAAGGGTATATAGCAACACTATATAGTATATTGACAACTTTTTTAAACCTAAAAATTTTCTTAAAATATTTTAAAAATTTAAACTACTGTTCATGCTTTTATTTCTAGTTGATATAGTAAACATATCATTTACCTTCTAGATGCATACACACACACACACACACACACACACATATATGGGTTTTTTTCTCTATAAAATATTTCCCAATTCACTATCACTGCTGGTCAATTTATTTCTACTTCGACACCTCTAATTGCAACCAAATGCTTTTCTGTGTCATCTATGTTATACTGTTTTGGGATATTTATATCCCTCACCAATTTCTTGAGAACAAGAATCATAATTTACTGTAAGCCATAAGAGGGGCTTTAGTAAGCTTTTACTGAATAACATCATTGTTACAGTGTTATTTTACCTAAAGATTCTAGAAAGGTCAGACTTCTTTGCTTATCTCAATATATCTTACTGCTGTCCTGATGGGTCCCTGATACAGCTTTGCTCACTTGATTCCTAGCCAGTTTTCAAATTCTCATCATTTTGCTGCTCATCAGTATCCCAGTGAAGAGAGAAGTGAGTATTAAAAACATAAATGTTGACTGAGCTGG
>PVJX010001651.1:0-153451 GCA_004027295.1 Dolichotis patagonum
AAATAGATGGAAAATCCAAGATTGTCTTCCAAATGACTGTCAGTTAATACATGTAGAATGAATAAATGAATAAAGAAATATCTAAGTAGAGGAAGGAAAGAAAGAAGAAAAAAAGAAAAGAAGGGAGGGAAAAAGGAGAGAGGGAGGGACGGAAGGACAGAACTCTAACCACACAGTGTTTCTAGAAGGCCTCATGGTACTGGGACAGCCTGAGCAGTCAGACACATGTACATACAGGTGTGTCTTGGGAGCTGGGGTTGAGTGTCTTGAACAGAGGTCACCATTGACTTGGGAAACCCATTTACAGTATAAGACGGGATTTTCCTGTGGAATTTGCCAGGCTCTGATCTCTGTTCCTGTTTCTGTGATGCTGACCAGGGAAAGGAAGGGTCCCATTTAGGAAAGCCTTTTGGGGCAAGATGAGAGCATTGGCCTCAGAACAGGCACAGGAACTGCAGAATCTTAAATACTAAAATTAATAACCATTTCACTCCTAGAAAAGCAGAATCTAATTACCTTCTTGTCAGTTCACGTAGCAGTTGAGGAAGAGAAAATAGAAGGAAAAGCAGATGAAACACCAAGGATAGGGGCATTTGTTGAAAGCTCAATTTTCTGGTTCTTTCTGGTGGTCATATTTCTTCCTTCTCCAGAGCATTTTCACTTACTTCATTTATAATAAATAACCCCTAAGTATATCCTGTATTGGCTCTCAAGACAGAGTCAGAAATCATAGGAAAATACCACAATGAAAAATTTTGTCTCAGGAAAGGAAAGTATATTTCTTTCTCCAAAAGCATAACTTGGCACTACATCCTGTTACCAGGTGTGGAAATCACTGAAATCTCTTGCAGGTATTTGCCTAGAAAATACCTTCTACCTTCAGACCCTGCATACACACACACACATCACTAGTGATAGAATTATTTTATGCAAAGACAGGTCCATTATTTTTTTCTTTTTTTAATTTTAAAGGGGATAAAACAGAACAGTAAAATGAAACAAAATAGTGATAGGGCAGTAGGAAATTCACAGTCATTACTATATTGCATATCACTGTCCTCTAACTAGTTGCTCAGAGTACCGATCCCAGGCTTGCAAAGTCAGTCAAACAAAATAAATGTCAGGTTGCTCCCTACTTCAGTTATTATCACCTCAGTCTGTGTAGTGTCCTATTGCTTATGTGGGGTGGGGGGCGGAGGTGGCTTTCTTACTGGTTCTTCCAGGCTGGCAGGGCCACCACTAGCACATGAGGTGCTGCACGCATTCCTTGCTGCTTCTCTCCTGCTGGCAGGGCCTCTGCCAGCATGGGTTGTGGGGAAGGGTACACACAGTTTCCTTGCAGCTTCCTCCTGGCCTGCAGGAGGAAGGATGTGTGCCTGTCAGCACACATTCTTTATTCTTGTGATATCATTTTATCACTGCTTTCATGACATGTCCTTATAAGAACATTGTTACCCATCAGCATTAGGATATTCTGTAAACAGGACTGTTGTTGAAAGCTAAGACTCACTGAGAGCAATTCCATCTTGCCCTTACATGCTAACTTAGCCATGAAGTACCCTCCATGCTGGATCTGAATCTAGAATTAGTATAAGGGACTGATCTCAAATTGCCTGTATCAAGGGTATGGTGAGAGGCTAAAACAAGAAATTTCCTGAGCCCAATAGACACGTGCTCACAAGTGGAATACTTCTCCAAGTATAGTGAGGCATAGATGTAAAATGTTTAACTGGATGTCACACAAAATTCATCTTGTAGGCTCCAACAATTACAGTTTGAGCCTGGCCCAGTAGCAAAAAAGGCTGAGGCTCCATGAGCCCCATGAGGGTGTCTGTCTTCCAAGGTGAGGGTGGGTAACGACTTCCCTCATGGAAGCCTTTTCTGAGCTGCCCTTGGTGGGTGTCAACTCTGTTGTTCTCTTTCAACACAATTCAGACATCTTGAACATCCATGTTATGCCAAATAGGTGAGGTTTGGTTCAGACATCTTCCAGAACATAAGGAGTGAATGAGATATGAAGCGTTTCAGTCTTGTGGGGGATTATCCAGAGCCTAACATGTAGTGAGGCCATATTGGGCCCCAGTTTGTGTCTAGAGAGCACTGAAAGGCAAGGATGCCAAAGGTCATCTTCACGCCATTTGAGATCTGGATCCCTCAAACATCACACAAACTGAGGAGGATTCCAGAAACCTGATTTGCTAGCACATTTGGAGGTTCAGCTATTCAATGACACATTGCTTCTTATATCCACCAGGCAGGGTGTGGACAGGGGTTGGGGTGAAAGAATCATAAGGAAAGAAAGGGCATACAGAGAAGAGGTGCTGGAGCCCATATAGAGTGGTGGGAGGAGTCTGTGTCCCCCAGCATGCACCCTTCACTGTGTGTGCAGCCAGCTCTGACTGGTTTTACCTGTTTCCTTCTGTCCTCTTGGTGAATCTAGAATGTGGGACTGGTCTGGCTGGGTCTCCAAGGGCCACCATGCAAACTGAACTATACTTGGTACTCCCAGGAAGCTTAGTGACACATCATGTGTGAAGGAAGTGTCTACTGAAGGATAGAGAAGCTGGGCGAGACATAATAATATCATGGTCACTGAAGAAGCAGGTAGTTCACTAACATGCTTATCACCAAACACATGGGAAGGACAACGAATATTATTCAATATAAGCAGAAAACATTATGTGTGGCACGCAAAATACCTTACATCTTCTTTTCCCAATTTTATTTTAAAGGTTTTACGTTATTTAAACCAGTGTAAACTAAGTAAGTGATAGCTGCAAGCATCTATTCTTCCATGAACAAACAGAATGCCTGTGCTTGATAGTATGCCACAAGGCAAAATAGAAGCTGCTGAGAGGGCATAGTGAAGTTATTTCTTACAAACACTTTTGTGGGGTGAATTTGTAATAAACGTTCTGGAGCTCCCTGGAGGGATTTGGGTATTTTCACCAACACTCACATTCGGAAAGCCGTATGCCAAATGAGGCTGGCTGTTTATCAGGATGAGCCTCCTCTTTCTTCTGTGAACACTCATCCTTCCTCCTGCTCCACACCAGGAGTCAGTAGCAAGCAGTGGCATCTTCAACTTGTCCTTGGAGATTGGGGATGGCAGGCACAGGCCAGGTCAAAGCTAAAGACTTTCATGAAGCAGGATTCAAAATGAAAGTTTCAATCAAAGCAGATATCAGAAAATCGAAAGACATCCCTTGCTCATGGATGAGAACTAACATAGTGAAAATGGACATACCCTCAAAATTGTTATATAGATATAATGCAATCCTGATCAAAATACCATGAGATACCTCACAAACCTAGAGAAATCATTCATAAGATTAGTTTGGAAACTGAAGAGACCTAGAGTAGCAAAAACAGTTCTGGGCAAGCAAGGTAAGGCAAGTGGCATCAAATGCCTGACTTGAAATTATACTATAAGCTTACTGTGATAAAATCAGGATGGTACTGACCAAAAAAAAGCAGACCTGAGGATCAGTGAAACAGATTAGAAGATGCAGACGCAACTTCAAACACATTCAGCCAGCTTATCTTTGACAAACAGGCCAAACATGTTCTCTGGAAGAAAGATAGCCTCTCAATAAATGGTGGTGGAAAAACTGGCTTTCTACATGCTGAAGACTAAAACTAGACCCAGGTTTATCACCATGCACTAAGCTAAAAAAGATCTAAATATTAAAAAGGAAACACTAGATGTACTGGAAGAAAAGGTATGTAGAAATCTTGAAGACATAGATGTTGGCAGAGAGTTCATGAAGAAAACCCAGATTGCATGGGAAATACTTCAAAGAATCAATAACTGTGATCACATCTTATTAAAAAGTTTTGCATATCAAAAGAAATCACCAACAGAGTGAAAAGACAGCCCATAGAGTGGGAATAAACTTTAGCCAGTTGTAACTCAGACAAAGAACTTCTATCTAGAATATATAAAGAACAGAAAATAGAAAAATTTGTTATCCATTTGCAGAAGACTAAAACTAGACCCATGTCTATCACCATACACTAAACTAAAATCTAAATGGATCAAAGATCTAAATCTTAAAACAGAAACACTAAATCTGTTGGAAGACAAAGTAGGTAAAAAAACTCAAAGATATAGGGGTAGGTAGAGAATTCATTAACAAGAATCAAACTGCCCGGGAAATACTTCCCAGAATCAATAACTGGGACCATATCTTATTAAAGAGTTTCTGCATCTCAAAAAGAGATTTCCAGCAGAGTGAAAACAAACCCACAAATTGGGAAAAAATCTTAGACAAAGGACTTCTGTCTAGAACTTATAAAGAATTAAAAAAAATCAGACCCACGAAATTCAAAGACCCAATCCAAAAATGGGCATCTGAAATGAATACACAGTTCTCAGATGAAGAAATATGAATGGCAAATAAATAGAAAAAATATTCATCATCATTAGTCATTAGAGAAATGCAAATTAAAACCACACTGAGATTCTATCTCACCAGGATAGAAAAAACTACCAACAACAAGTGCTGGAGAGGCTGTGGGGAAAAAGGAACTCTTCTGCACTGTTGGTGGGAGTATAGACTGGTGCAGCGACTGTGGAGGTCAGTCTGGAGATTGCTCAAAAAGCTGGGTTTGGAAGTCCCATTTGACCCAGCTATTCACTTCTAGGCATGTTCCCAGAAGAACTGAAAACATCATACCACAGTGATATATGTGCACCCATGTTTATAGTAGCACAATTTGTAATAGCCATATCTTGGAAACAATCTAAGTGCCCATCAACTGAGGAATGGATTAAAAAGTTGTGGTATTTTTATATGATGGAGTAGTACTCAGCTATAAATAATGATTACATTGAGATATTTATAAATAAATGGACACGACTTGAGACCGTACTCATAAGTGAAATAAACCAAACTCACATGTGTAAATACTGTATAGTCTCCCTAGTAGGAGAGTTGATAAGAGTATATAAGATTTTATAGTAACCATGATTCCCCATTTCATTGCTTTGAAGCCTTTCAATGTTTTCATTCATCAGTTGGAATGGTTTTAATCTGTTTTGTTTGACTTTATTATGTGTGATGGTATGAACAGTGGTTTTGAAGAAAACAAAACATTATGGCAGCCATTGCTGATTTAATATAGTCTTCCTTAGAAGTCCTACCATGCTTCTACTCTGCTATTACTATCAGTTCTATCATGTTGTGTCTTATTGGGATTTTAATATATCTGATAGTATAAACAAATCTTTTTATTCAAAATGAGATATTATAGTGGCCATTGATCGTAGTTATTTGGTTCAGAATGTCCTGTAATTCTTTCATTCTCTTGAACAGTTTTATACTATTGTGTTATGTTTGATATTATTGTATCTGAAACTATGCCCAAGTATAGCAGAGAGATATTTTGACAGCTACTGTTCATGTCCGGTTGTCTTGTTGTAAAGTGTTGTGTTGCTTATGTTGTTCTGTTCTGATCTGCTTTGTTCTGCCCTCTTTTGTTTTATTCTCTTTAAAATAAAAAAGTAATAAAACTGTAGAAGTAATAATACCCAAAATGCATAGTTGCTACTGTAAAAGAGAGCAAAAGAAGGTGCTCTAAAGGATATAACTGCATGTATGTTTAAGTGTGGAAGATAGATGACCATACTACTGTTTTTGTTAGATTGTTGAGCAGAACTGTTAATAGTCTCACTGTTTGAATGTCTACTTTGCATGCTTTAATTTTGTAACTTGAACAACTATTTCCAAGATGACAGTATGTAACTTATCAACTAGTGATTTCTTAGTGGTTTTTTTTTGTTGTTCTTTTTTTTTCCCCTTTGGAATTCTGTATTGTCGCTACCCTTTTTTCTGTTTTGTTTGGTTGTTTTTTTCTTTCTAAATAAAATTTTAAAAAATTTTTCAAAAAAAAAAGAACAGAAAATAATCAGGCCTCCCCCAAATTCAAAGACTAAATCCAAATCAATCAATGGGCATATGAGATGAATATGCACTTCTCAGAAGAAAAAATACAAATGGCAAATAAATTTATGAAAAAATGTTCAACATCATTGGTAATTTGAGAGATGCAAATTACAACAACCCTGAGATTCCATCTCATCCCAGAAAGAATGCTATTATCAAGAAATCAACCAATAACAAATGCTGGTGTGGCTGTGGGAAAAAAGGAACACTTTTCCACTGTTGGTGGGAGAACAGACTGATACAACCACTATGGAAATCAGTATGGAAATTCTTCTAAAAACCAGAAGCAGAGGTCACCATTGGACCCAGGTAGTCCCCTTCTGGGTGTTTTTCCAGAAAACTTAAAATTGTTATACCACATCAATATATGTGCACACCTGTTTACAGCAGCACAATTTGTAGTAGCAAAATCTTGGAAACAACTCACATGCCCATCAACTGAGGAACGGACAAAAAATATGTGGTCTTTTTATAGAATGGAGTACTATTCAGCCATATAGAAGGATTAACTGAAGACGTTTATAGGTAAATGGATGCAACTCAAGACAATAGGAGTAAGTGAAATAAATCAGACTCATATGTCTAAACATCATATGGGCTCCCAGGTGTAAAACTGAAAGAGTTAAAAAGGTACAAAATATACAATAGGTATTGTAAAATGGGAAGAAATTGTTCAAAAGGAAAAAAATTAGAATGGAAGAAAGGGGAATGATAGGAATGGAAAAGGAAAAAATACAAAATAGTTCTACTACTAGTTCTTTTAGTTCATTGAAAAGAAATATTTGTGTTAGTATTAATTGGAGAATTTTTATGCCTATATCATATTGTCTGCATGACTTTAAAGCTAACAGTGCTAAATGCATTAACTACTATTATTCTTAATTATTTTTAATGAAATTTATTTTACTTTTTTCCATAAAATAAAACAAAAAATATGAAAGCTCCATATCTCTACTGCTTTGACATTTGGTGAAACCAAGAGAGCTTTGATTGGTCTCATGAAAAGTCCTATCTCTACTGTGCTCACTTAGAAAGATCCCTTTTGTTAAAATACCCCTATTGTGGGACCAGTAGCCACACCTGCTCCTCCCTGAGGATTGGGCTTCAGCTGCTGTGAACCCATGAGATTATTCAAGTAAGCCCATCACATCCTCCTGTGGGCTCAGGTCATGGCACCCTCTTGTTTCTTCCAAGCCTGTTTCCCTCAGCACCTGGCTCACCCTGTTCCCAAGGGTGCACCCATTAGCCTTGCATGTCACAGTGTCCTCCCCTCCTGGAAGGAAATGTCAAGAATAAAGTGTTGTCAAATTCTTCTGTTTGGTCTTATGGTTTGTCAAGGTCACCTGAAGACCTTAGGAGAGAACTCTTCCCTGACAAGCATCACAAAGAGGAGGTAGTCAAAAACAGCCCACTACTGCTGGCCTAAGGAGAGGAGTCCCAACTCCAGAGGCCTGTTCTTCCATACTGTGCATGAAGGGAGACCTTCTTTACTGCTCAATTCAGATCTGCTAAGTAAATTTCCTTTCCAATCCTTACTCTAGCCAACCGAAAATATTATTTTAGTTTCCATTTGAAAATATAGAGTGGACTTCCATGTTAATTTGTAGTCTTTCGATTTTATAACAAAGATGACTCCAATAAAGAGCATCACGCTGTCTGCCACTGAGTCCTATGATACTCAGTGACAGCCCTCAGTACAGAATCCGCAAGAATCCTGCACATTATTTCTTTAAACTGCCTGTCTACACATTCAGTCATGAACTCATTCCCTTGTGTATCTTCTTATCCCTTTCCTTACATGGTGGCTGGCTGTAAACTGGAACTTTCTAAGAATGATGAAAAAACTGCCATCTGGTTATGAGCTTGGGTGACACTGGTACAGCATCATGTCCTCTATATTCTGCTGGTCAAAACAAGTCACCAGACCCATCCAAATTCAAGTGTGGGGTTCAAGGATCATGCAACACGTTCTGTTTCCAGTTGCAGAATGACAAAGTCACGTCACAGAAGACAATGCTTGATGGAAGACAAGGCTATGAAAGATACTGAAAGACAAACATAAGCAGTCAATGGTCAGAGAGATACAGGGATGTGGAACACAAGCCAAGGAGTAGGGAAAGAGCATTTCTTGGCATCTGGAGATTCTATTTTCATGGAAGAAGCAGGCCTATTCTTCTCAATGAAAATCCCTTGGCTCTAGCACGAAGTCCATGAAGCAATCGTTCCTCACATCTCAAACTACCTGGGAGATTTTAAATCCTCCAAAGGCAGCCCTAGGGCCATGGAATTCAATTTTCTTGAAAATAATATGGATAATACAGTCAAAGAGGCATCCCAATAAGAAAGTGAAAGTACTGAAGAATCTACACCTACAATGGTGACTTCCACATGTTATTCAGGTCACATGACTTCCTCTGTAACTATAGTCGGAAATACACCCACCTGACAGGACCTTGTTGTAAAAAACCCTCTCCACTTATGACCCTCATGACAGTGATGAAACTCCACATGGAACAACAGAGATCCAGAAATGGAGGCTGGTTTCCCCCAGAAACTGCCCTTCCTACAGAAAAAAAAAAAACTAGCAATGGCCGTCTCATGTTCTAGACATGAAATTGTTAGAAAATGCAATGATTAATTTAAATTACTAAGTTTGAAGTCCATTTCTTGAACAGAAATAGATAATTAAAACACATATCTAGTACTTGTAATAACTATAGACAGTAGAAATTTGAAGATAATTATTAGTATTTCTCCTATTTTATTCATTTACTTGGGTGTTATTTTTCACATGCTAAGTAATAACTATTTCAGAAAAGAAGCACTTCACAGGCAAATATTCAACTCATTTAAGAGAAATAAGGGCATGATGAAAGCCGGAATGCTGCATGGTAGACTCATCAGTTCTCAGAGCTAAGATGCCATCAATGATCATCTATTAATTACCAAATTGGGCTTTGTGAATCTTTGAAACTGGAGATCCCAAAAGGGAAGGGTAGTCATCTCTTCCTAACCCTATTCCCAGTCACACTGTTCTTGACTTGCAAGATTGCTACTACACCTATCTTCTGGGTTCCATGAGAGATTTCATGTTTAAACTGTTCTGCTCTGCATAGCAGATGAAAAACACTGATGTTGGCTCCTTAAATTGTATTTAAACTACCATTCATTTTCAGATGGTGGAAAAAACCTAATGGAATCTTGGAAACATGTTTATTATGACAACATAAATCACGGAGAAGCTATGTCCAGAATCTGGCAGTCCTGATCACAAACCTATGTCCCTTCTTCATATCATATGACTCTCCTATATGTGCAAACCCAAACCCATATACATAGGGTCAGGCCCTTTCCCTCTGTGTGCCAGAATAAAATATGCTACCAGATGTGTTTCCTTAAGACAGTTTGAGTTGGATGATTATGCAAAGAAACTGCAGACCTCAAGTCACAGGAAAGGTTCTGAAAAGTTGTGGCTTTTATAAAAGAAATCTGCATCTATTTACATCAGTAAGCACTTACAGAGGTCTCTGTCCTATTGTGCCTTCTGGCTAGGAATGATCTTTCCTTAGGAAGAAGACTGGGGGTTTCTGGCTTAGTCAGGCAATTTTAGGTAGCCTTTACCTGTGAGACCTCTTCACAAGACACAGCCTTTGTTCACTATGCATCTCCTTTTCCAGTCTTCTGCAGCCTGCCCACTTCCTATTGGGTGCTGAACTAGATCCCTGATCTCCCAAATGAGTGTACTGGAGATAAAATAAAAAGACAATTATATGATTTTTTAGGGCTCCAGGAGGGTCAAAACGCTTCAGGTGAGCTCAAGACTCTGAGGGCTTAGACTCCAACTTCTCTGGATCAGCCTACTTTTATTAGGATCATGACAAAAGGTGAGAAAACTGAAAAAAGCACATGAAATGAGCAGGACCTTGGGAGTCACTTCAAAGCCTTCTCCAAGTGGTAAATTATGGCAATTTAGGAGAATCATCTTATCTCCAAGATAACATTCATGGTAGGATTGAGACTGTAGGAGTGAACTTCCTATAACTGCTGTCTCCATTTACTTAATTAGTGGAGGAGCCAAGGTGTCTTCAGCTTTGGCCTTATCTTGCCCTTTGAGGTATCTCTGGCCTTACAAGTCACTACAGGCCTCAGCCAGGACCAGTGATTCATAGAGGTTCACTTACTATGAATCAGCTCCCATCGTCAGGCAAGGGGCTGAGGCCTAGGACAGACTCACAGATAAATATAGAAAGCCAATTAGTAAAATTTAAATCCTTCTCAGAGCCGCTTCATAGTGGTCTCCAACAACTTCCTTCTTCTAGCGGCCCAAGACCCTATCCTTTGACCTTTATGTGTGGATCAGACTGCGCTCCTCTTTGAGTCCATATTGTTGTGTCTCAGTTACATAATAAATTGTGTGTCTTTTCCCCTTATCTATTGGGAGTTTATTTCATGAATAAAAATTATCAAACCTCAGAAGGAAAAGGTTAAATTTAAAACTTCCTACATGAGCTCTTTATATCACAGATGTTTTAGCACCAGTATGAACCTAAATGTTGGAAATGGTTTTGATTAAATAGTTGGGAACATCATGACTTAGCTCATTTGAGCTCAATGCTTCCCTCCAATGAGTTCTGCTAGGACTGAACTAAATCTGCTTTCCTTTTAAGTAAGTACTTCCTAGTAAAAGAGCTATATATCCAAAAAAAATTGAGAGGTTAAGGTTGTACGTAGGAAAATGGTCTGTGAACATATGAGTATTATTGATAAACTCTTTAAAACACCATTTCTATGCTTCAATTTTGCTAAGAGTGGTACCACCAAACAAGGCAATGAACTTTATTCTAGTGAGTAACTGATGACACACAGAGCATTAATCTCAAATGCCTTTTCTGCTTCCAACCAGTGACAATTGGGTGTTTTTTCTTTGAAAAAGTTCACTTCATGGTACCTTGAAGATCCTTTTTGTAGTGTCGGTAGACAAGATATCCCCAATAATGAGGCTAATATCAAATTTGTGTATTCAGTAACCTAACACAAGAGTCCTAAAATGGAAAATTTATTCTGTCAAAGGGTGGGTGGAAAGTTTCCTGAAAAAAAAAAAAGCTGACCATGACGGGCAAGCAAAAAGTAAAATCTGTAGATTATGTGAAAATGTGGAATGGATGAGAATACTGAATAATTTCAGCTACTAGCTGTTGGGTTTTAAGTGAAATTAATGCGTTCTATCCTGTCTGAAAATGAAAATACAGGAAATCTGAAGCTGGCAATCTTCTTATCTACAGATTAAATGAAAACATGAAATTGTGACTTTCTTCTTTTTTTTTCTTGGATCACAAATACCTTGATTGTTCCACAAAGACTAGGTCTTACTTGGAAACTTGTGCAAATATTTTCTGTACTAAGCTATTGCATGCTGATATCAGAACACTTTACTGTCAATAAGTAAGCAAGTGTTTTTAAAAATTGCTCAAGCTGTGAAATTTAGTCCAAGTCCTTAGGAAAATAAATTGAGTTACATCTAACCTGTAAAAAATGATCAATAGTTAATTTCAAGGGCATATTTAATCGATTTGAACCAGGCTCTGATTATGCAATATTATTTGTTGTTGACCAACTTTGGTGTGAACTCAATTTATTTTAATATTTAAGTGTTTGGTGCTCATCTTTATTTTGATTACCTCTGCTTACACATTAATTAGTTATATTTTAATATTTATCTTTAATTTAAATTTTAAAAAGGGAAAGTCTCATCTCAATGTTGGAAGAGGTGGAAAATAACTTCGCTTTACTTTTCTTTGTAGCCTGTGTTTTCCAAGAAACTAGATGAAATAACTTAAGCCATCAGTCTCAATTTACTTTCTTAGAAAAACTTTAAACAGTAAAAAATAAAAAGTCATAGATATTGTTTTCACATTAATTGCATGTAAATGATATTATCAGTTTATCATTTATTATTCAGGGAAAGGAAATCTTATAAAAATCAAAAGAAGTTTAAATCAAACCCAGGCAAAAAAAACTCATAATGATGTTTTAAAACATCTTTTATCATTCATACTCTATAATAGTATTTATTTCCCATGAAGCTCAATGAGAACTCCAAGTCTCCTGCAAACTTGTGAGGGGAAATCTGCCCTTTGCATCAAACTGTGTCTCACTTTCTCATGCTTGGACCCCCGCTATCTTCTTTTAGGGAATATCACTCCAGAGTCACTTGGCTGACTTAATATTTATGGCCAATGTTTGAAAGTTGTCCGTATAGCTGCTGGGGCCTCACATTTTCCATGGGCAGAAAGGTCATTTGGAACCATGTACTTAGTAGCACCATCTCTGGGAAAGCAAAGGGCAGCCCCTAAGTACAGAAGGGCCAGAATCTTGACATGAAGCATTCTCTATCTCCAGGTTGGTTCAGCCAAATGTGCTCAGTTTTCACAACAGCAAGATATGGAGACAGCCCCATGGTCTGGATAAGGATAAACCTATAAAGAAAATGTGAAGAAAATGTGGCTTATATAACAGTAGAGTATGATTCAGCCTTTAAAAAAGGGAATCCTTTCATTTGTGACAATGTGGATCACACTGGTGGGCATGATGCTAAGTGAAAATTGGCCAGGCACAGAAAGATGAATACTGCACCATCTCACTCATTGGTGGAATTCACAATAGCCACACTCACAAAAGCAGAGCATAACAAGTGTGGCCATTAGGGAGTAGGGAAAGGGAAATGGGGATGTAGGTGATAAGCAAAGGGGATGAACTTTCAAATTACAAGACCAATAAGCTTTGGAGGCCTAACATGCAGCAGGGTGACTGTGATAAAATACAGTAGTGCATTTTTGAAATTTGCGGAGAGAGTAGGCCTTAAGTGTTTTCATGGCAAAAAAGATAACTGTCTGAAATGATGAATGTATCACTACCTTGATCATGGTGATCATTTCACAATATAAGTGTATAACAAAACCTTGTATTGCATACCTTAAAGCTATATAATTTTTATTTGTCAGTGTATCGCTGGAAAGCTGGAAAAATGCAAAAAAGAAACAAACAACTATGCTCCAATTTTAATAACAACTTTATTAAACTTTCACACAATAAACATCACAAATGTAGGGGTTACTTTTAGTTGAGCCCACAGTCTGTGCTATACTGTGCATAATAGTTTACAGCCATCATCTCAGTTCAGGGAAGGCTGAGAGCAGAATCTGGGAATGTATGAGACTGGCCAAGCCTGCCCTTCCAGCACAACTCTCTTAATAAAAGAAGGCTTGTGCTCCAGAAAGACACCAGAGTGGGAGTGGACTCCAGGATGTGAGTCCTCACTGGTCTTGGGAGTATGCCTGGAACTCCAACCTTCATGGGAATATTCTCAGAATATAAGTTTGCTGCCATTGGTCCTTATTACTTTTGCACAGGAACCCATAATCCTGGCAGATATCTGTTGTCTGACTACATAAGCAGTGAGTCTCAAAGTTAGTGGCTATGATGATTCAGAATACCCCGTCTCC
Source organism: Dolichotis patagonum (assembly GCA_004027295.1). Taxonomy (NCBI): domain Eukaryota; kingdom Metazoa; phylum Chordata; class Mammalia; order Rodentia; family Caviidae; genus Dolichotis; species Dolichotis patagonum. Next base: position 13,451 of record PVJX010001651.1, read on the forward strand.
TCGGAGTCATCACTAGACCCTGCACACTATGGTGCACCGGCAATGATCTAGGCACTACCCTATGGACTAAAGATACTTTAGTGGCAGCTCTCCCATGCCTAGAAGCAAATCACTGTGAGCTCACTCCACAGCAGCAGTCCCACTTTCTGGTGTTGGGATCAAAGTGATTGAGACATCCTGGAAGCTACTAGAAATAGCACTACCTCTGCCTACTTGTTTAAGTTCAATCTTCCCTCTGCTTGCTGCAATTTCCAGCCCTTGAGTACTGGTAGGGTGCATTTCAATGTACTCAGAAGATGTGGCGCTGTGCAGATAATTTCTTTGTACGATAAACTCGTGACAGGAGCACCACTCCTAATTGATATGGTGTTTTTTTCCTTATGAAACATTATGATGTTTGAAACTAAAATTCACCTTGCCACTAGCTTGTACAAAGTCAGGCATCAACATTTCAGTACAACTAATATGCGAGTCCCAACATGTGGAAGAGGGAAGACAGATGGGCTTAATTTAGAGTGTGCTGGCAGCAAGAGCATAAACATATAAACCAATCTCTATAGATCAGAAGTGCATCCCTCACACTGCAGCAGAGATATGAAGATGTGCAAAGCAGTTCCCAAATAGAGCTGGCTCTTTCTGTCAGTTTCACTTGGAAAGAGCCTCAGCCAAAGAGAAAATTACAATTCCAATTTCTTTCCATCCAAATATGGTTGGTTAGGGGTGTCAAAACTACTCTAAAAGATGTTCTGATTCCATTCGCATTGGTTCCACCAAAATAGCAAGCCTGGTTTAACCCCTAGGCAGTACCATTTTGGTTAGAGCCCTGCCTGGAATGGGGTACACGAGGGAAGTTATGAAGGACATCCAGATGTTAAGGATGTTATTAGAAGTTTTGTCTTGCAATGAAATTGCTGTATACTTTTTGTTTTAATCCCCATTAAGTTCACTATTTATTCAGGTTGTTTAAGAATGTGAACTTGTTTCCTAAGTGACAAAATCCTTGTGCAAATAGTTTCAATTTGAGAACAGGTTCTCTCTACATTGATTTGACAAAGTATCATCTTTATTATACAGATGAGAAAACAAGATCAGAGAAATTCAACAAACTCCTTGGTCACCCAGTGAGGTGCTGGTGGGGCAAGAATCTATGTTTTCAGTGGCTTCAAAGCTCAGGTCTCTTGTCAAAAACTACAGGATGTATGGGAGCTGTGGTATAACTGACCATAGACAGCAATTTTAACAAGGAGATATAAAAGGGTTCATTTGTAGTTATGTGGTACCAACAGGCTGGTCACTTGTTCTACAGCTATCAAAAGACCCTCTGCAAACATCTCCAGTATTTACTTTCTTTTGACAGTAATCATTTGTGAGTGTAAGTGTACCTGGTTCTAGGTGTGTATAAGTATATATGATTGATTGTCTTGGTAAATGTGTGTGCATGAATGTCTAGCTGTGCATTTTATGAGTGAATGCATGTAGATCTCCATGTGCATAATAAATGTGAAAACACATGCTTATATGTGTGCATGTGATTTGCAAGTCATGCTAGTGTATCTCCACTATCAGAAAGAATATTCTAGAAATTGAGCACAATTCTGTACACTTCAACCATGTATTATCAGTCAGAGAATTATTCTACACATGGAAGACATTCTAGGTCATTTGTTACTTAAAATATAAGACCTTTTGCATAGTTATTTGCCAAAGATTTATGTTAAAAATACATAAATATGCAAATTTTGGTTGCTTAGGAAGTAAGTCTGTTACATATAGATACATTCGTAGAATATCAGAAATCAAAAAAGCACCATAAACATCCAAAATTCTAGAGATTTGTTAGATATGTTTTTGAAAATTATTAATACATGCTAACAGTCAAATATACTATTTTTTGTTTGAATGGACAGGTTTTTTACTAAAATGGTGAAGACACACGCAGATCCCAAAACTAGACACATTAATGGACAAATGCACCCATGAAATCTTATTTGATTTTTATGAGAAACAAGGACAATGATCCCCCGTCACTCTGTGCACAAAAATAACAAACCTCAAATATATCAGAGATGTAAGTGCAAAAACTAGGACAACTAAGCCTTTAGAAAATAACAGAGAAAGAATTCTAAAGACCTTGAAGTAGGCAAATATTTCTGAAACATTTAAGAAATAACAGGCATTAGCTACAGAGGGAAATCATAATAACCTAGACTACATATAAATTTAGAAAACAAACAATCTTCATAAAAAAAACTCCATCAAGAGAGTGAAATGTCTAGCAGCAATGTAGATAGGATATGCACAATCCATTTATTTAAAAAAGACTCAGCCTTGTAAGCTATCAACCACTTTTACCAATCAGTAATAAGATAGGTAACCCAAATAAAAAGAGAGAGATGAAAAACATAACCAGCTAGTGCCCAAACAGATATGAAGCATGAAAATGTGTTCAACTGCAGCAGTCATTGGGAAACGCAAATTGAAACCATAATAAGATATCAAAACTCAACCACGGAAAACACTGAGAAGTTATAGGACAGCAGTGTCAGTGAGAATGTGAGAAGGCTTGCAACAAATGTTGGTTAGAGTGTAAACTGGTGCAACCGCTTGACAGAACAGTTGTATATTGTCTATGAATGCTGGCCAGGTGCTCTCCATAGTGTCCAGACAATCCTTTCTTGGGTGTTTACGTGAGATGTGTGTATGTGTATATCAAAGATTCGATAGGGATGATCACAACAGTGTTTTGGGGAACAAACTAGGATGTATCCCCAGATTGGAAATAATCCAAACATTCAGTGTCAGTGGAATGGTTGAATAAACACTGCTGTATCCAAGAAATGGAAGATTATAATATAAAGAGAATAAACAAGTCACGACTACACAACACCACAGAAATGGGTCTCATAAACATAATATTGGTTAGAAAAAACTGCAAAACAGTAGATGCTACATGTGGTGGTTTTAAACATGATTGCACCTTCTCTGGGATCATCCATTGATGAGTGAGGTCTATGGCCCTCCGCTTTGATTTCCATGGGTTTAGAACTTCAACCTTAAAAGCATTTAGCAGAACTGGCACTACAGGATGCCCAGGGCTGGACAAGGGCCCAAAGGAAGAGGCAGCACTTCCTTGTTCACCGGACATGAACACTCAATTATCTAGCACTGCAAAACCAATCACCCGACATTAAGAACAAAGAGGAACAGGCACAGCTACACTCACGGATCAGAGTGAGGATGGCTTGTCTGCCCTGAAAAAGTGCACATGGCTGTTAGGACCTGACTGGCCTATACTGAAGTTACTGAGGCCAGAGGGTCCAGTTGCAAGGTGACTTTTTAAGCCACCTGCCTGAGCTGACATGATGGGGAAACAGTTTAGCAGCTGTCATCCAAACTTCCTGCATGTGGCTGCAATGGATAACGGCAATGATCTATCATCTCTCTTATATAAAGTTTGATGACATGCAAAACCCATCTATTTTGTTTTGGACAGTGGACAGTGCTTATGCCTGGCTGAAAAAAGTTTTCCAGGGTCTTCTGTTTCCAGCAATGTTTTCTTTTACTGATCCAGGTCCCACAAATATAACCTAGTTTTAAAAACTCTTTATGCTGACATTTATGGTTTGTGCATTCTTCTCATGGTTTGTGCATTCTTCTCATGGTTTGTGCATTCTTCTAAACTCAAGCTATACTTAGAAAAATCCCATAAAATAAATAGATAACATTTATTTAGTGCATAATATGCACTATCCCTGAAATACTTTACCTGTAGTATCCCATAAAAACTAGTAATGACCCTGTTAGAAGCTATGATTATGGAGAGAGAAGGGACTTACCCAAGATTTCACAACTTTCAGTAGAATTACAGTCTTGGCAAGGGTTTGGTTGATTTTAAGTCTGATTTTTTAATCATGATTTATTGACATTTTTCCCAAGAAGAAAGCTGTAAGCCACTTAATAGGCAATTGACACAAGCCAAAAAATCAAAGTGTCCAATGCACATTATCAAAAATTCAACCTCATTAAACATCAAAGAAGTATAGATTCAAACAATGAGGAACTATTTTTCCTTCTTATCAAATTGGCACAAATAATGAACATGACATTGTCTATATTCAGAAATTTTATGGGAGAATTCATATGTCTTGCCAGTGGGGATGTAAATTATTGCAAATGCCTTGCAAATGGCTGACATTTTAAAAAATATTTAAATGTAAAAAGCCTTTAACCTAGCAATTCCAATTCTAGTGATCTCTCCCAAGAATAATTGGGCAATTACACAAGATATACTCTATAAGATGATTCATCACAAAGTATTGTTGTAGGCAAGAGAAAAGAAAGAAGTAAATAATGAAAGAAGGGACAGAGGAGAGGACAAAAAGTAAAATGTCTCCCAAAGTGGATTCATTAAATGAATTATAGAATATTAATTACATACACAGAGTGCATATTGACAACACAGTACAACATTTTCTCATGTAATAATGTAGGCACACATATGTATGTATGTGAGCTCACACATGTGAACAGAATGCTGTATCTGTGTACATATCTGTTTGCAAATATGTTCATGTATGTGAGCAGCACACTTCAGTGTAAGCAGCCTGATTTGCTTCATAAATATTGTACAGGAGAATGTAGTCATATTGAACACTGAAAGAGCCTATCTCAAAATGCAAATAGGGATTTGTTTTTCAGTGTCAGGAACTTTATGCATTTTTATAAAGTCAGCATTTTTATATTGAACAAAGATTTATAAATGTGTACATCCTCTTTTATAACTTAGGAAAATACTGCAATATGAAAACATACGCAAAATCATATAATGTGCAAAAAGAAAAGGTTCACAGTTAAACAATCACCACAATTACAATTCTTGTGAGGTGCACAAATAGGAGAAAAGAAGTAGAAGCTGGATGAAAATGACAAGATAATTTTCCCTATTTCCATAAACTTATATATTCACAGTGTTTGAATCTAGAAATGTAAAAGTAATAAAAGTTTTAATCCTTTATTAACTTAAAACTTAAGCCATATGTTTGCAGCTCACTTACAGCCTTCTGACCTGTTTTCCTTAGAAGAAATGCCCCTCATGTAGGCGTAAGTCTCCACACTAAGTGAATAAAAACAGCCCGTCATAGTTGCATGTTACAGCACATTTACGGGAGAAAGGAGCAGAGTTCAGAGGCCGCAGCACAGCAGCTCTCCAGCTGTCTGTTCCTATATAGGCTGTGAATCCTGGAGAATTATGTCTCCTGTTCTCACTAAGAGCCTTCACCTTGTGTTTCAACCTGTACCTACAGCCCAGCCTAATTCTTGCTTTCAGATACAGAAATCTTTATGCAATACATCTGGCTGTCTGAGGGTTTCCACTTCCTTTGGGGTCCAGACTCACCTCTCTGGCCAACACCTGCACCTGTGTGAGTGCCTCACTCCTATTTCCACTGTCTATTGTACTCCAAACCCTGTGCACATACTCCAGCAACACCGCGTGCCCAATCACACATTCTCACACCTACACACGTACATGCACACATATAACCGCACACCTTCATATATGCACACAAATCTGCATATACATATAATTTTATGCATCACATATCATACATGGGCCATTATACACTGGTGGTGCTTATACTTAATGTGCACACAAAATCACAAACATTTACTTCGCACACACATCATATACATCATATACATACCTGCATTCTTTCAGACATCCAGCACTCACACGTAATCCTATACATACACCTTTGTGCACATCTCCATGCACATGTGCCCACATTTGTGTTCATCCATATACACATCTGCTTGTATATATGCGCATGCACACACACACACACACACACACACACACATTCTCTCCAAGCCTGGCACCTCTACTGATCAAGATTCACTGTTAAATTCCTTGTGTAACACCTTACATTATGTGATAGTAACTATCACCACTGTAATTTAGTTTTGAGTGATTAATTACTGAATGTCCACCTTTCTGGAAAAAACAATGAACTATTTCATCAATAGCTATATTTCTGATCTCAGCAATTTTCCAGATAACTGTAAAGTGTTCAAAAAATCCTACTAATGAAATAGGTAGCTAGCTGGTGGCTAGAACTCAGGGGAATTTATGGATATGGTAACATCTCACCTTTCAGGTATATCTTGGAGAGACTGAAGATGCCTGGAAAGATGGGGCAAATACACTCTCTGCCTGAGATAGAGGAGAACATCTACTCACAGTCTGGCTGAAGCCTGTGTGGGTCTCACCTGGAGAAGAGCACCATTGATCTGTGACTCAGACAGTCCCACAGGATCACACTCAGAGGAATGTGCTGAATATTCTGCTGCAATCAGCTTGGGGTTCTAAATAATTTTTGAAACAGATCTTATGTGACAATGAACCCAGCCTGGTTTCAACTCCCCACCCCTCTGGAACCTAATAAGATGGGCCTTGTTGTCTTCAGGAGGGCAGGATTTTTATTAGTATGATTTCAAGGACCATATCAGTTGTAACTTGCTGTGGAAATGTTCTATAGATTGGTATTTAATTAAGTTGATTTTACTTTAAAAAGCCACTGTGGACCCATTCCTATAATCACAGAGCATTCATGAACCTAGTAATGTGACAATGTGGATCTTGTGGCAGTACTAAAAAATGCAGATTGTGGCCCTGGGATTCCCTTCTCCTGGGAATACTTTATGCCATGGTGTGGTCAGAATTATGCGGTGCTCATGAGCTGACCAATGGAAAAGCTATTGGATCCTTTTTTGCCAAGAGAATGTTCAAAGGGACTTTGAGCAGTTCCCTAGAGCCCCTGTGAGAAAGGCAATAGACCCCAGTCAGAATTGTGCTGGGGAGGAAGGGAAAAGGACATGTCTGGTGGACTTCTGACACTGGAAGATAATATGTTTTACAATGACCAAATCAACCAGGAAGTCTACAAACATTTGGTTCCTTGTACCAGCATGGGTACCTGTTGGGACAGCTGCTTCCCTCTCATCTGAAGCAAAGATTAAATATTTCACAGGAATGAAACAGAAGCACTGCTCTCAACCTCCATCCCTACAGTTAGTGATACTTTTTAGGCCCTAGGGACTGAATTCTTTACCCAGGCTGTGTCTTTCCTGAGACTGCAGATTGGAGCTCTTGTCTCTGCTGGAAGATTGGAGCCAGAAAAATATGATTGCTTCTCTTGCCTCTGTTCAAATGGGTGACCCCAGGTGACTCTTTGATCACAATGAACACATATCCATACACTGTTAACACATAAACCAAAGTTACAAAGGCCACATATAAATAGACACACATGTATACACATTTACACAGACACACATAACACATACATAAATACTTACAAACATGCACAGATGCACACATAAACAGACAGACTCACACAAATGAAAGTATTCACAGACATTCATATACATAGAGGCACACAGGCATGCAATGTATATGCATACAAACTCAGATGCATATATACAAATACATGCAGATTCAGAGACATGTATATCTACATAGTACACACATACACACACTGATATGTGCACACACAGACACATGTGCACACCCCACTCTGGACTCACTATCTGCCAGCATGATGGTGCATTCACATTTCCCCTAATCTTGCCTCACTCTTTCTCTTTGTCTCATCAGAAAGTTTCTAAAGGGCATGTCACACAGCCACATAACAGAAACACCTTGCTTGATCCACATTGTCAAACGATGTCCTGAAATTTCTGTTTTAAAGCCTTGTTTACAGAGGGAAGTGGCCCAGGATAAAGTTGGGGAAGGACCTATCATGCCTATCTCGGGCCATGCCCACTTTGGAAAGAACAGGCAGACAGTAAGTAGACAAACCATGAGAAGGGATGAGAGGGACCTGAGGCTAATACCACCATTAGAGATAGAGACAGTGGACCTTCTGTGGCCACAGCAAAAGCACGCAGGGCTGGGTGTTATATGGCAACATGGGGACCATGGTGAGAGCACAAGAACAGAGTTCCTGGTGCCATTATTCCAGCCAAAGGCACATGGCAGCACAATAGTAACAGACTGCTGCCTCTTCTCTCAAAAGCTTTCCCCACTGGTGGGAAGAGATGTAGAAATGCAGAAAAAAAGAAAAACAAAACAAAAAAAAGCCTCCTGATGCATCATCATGCAATATGAGAGGAAGACAAGATTGGTAGCCTTCTCAGACTATCCAAGGCTGTTGGATAGCCATCTGTATTTCTCTACTCAGTAAGTTAGCAGTGAAAATTAGGCATTGGTTTGTATGATTGGTTTGTGTGCCTGTAACATAGGTACCATAACCCAGTCTGGTGTGTGATCAGCAATTTGGACCCAATTCTGATTAGGTCCTGTGTATTGGGGCTTTCTTTTGTTTTAGTAATTGCTTCCTAATTATCTTTTAGTTACTAAACAATAATTTACTTTGTTTATCAAACAGCATTTTTAAATCATTGCTTCTGGCACTGTTAGCAGTAGATTCTAATCACTATCATCAGGCAGCAATGAGTCTTCATCCTGGGTTTCTTCTGCAAATGTTTCAGACCATGCAGAGTCCTCCAAGCAGTGATTCCAGGCAGTCCCCACAGCGATGAGAAGCTGGTGCCAAATTCCCCACAAATGGTGCTTTTCCATGAATATAATGAGAAAGAGTAGATAGGGACTTTGATTTTCGCTCTGACATGGAGTATGAAAGTCATCATTCCATCCTACCAAAAAGAGAAGAGAAAGTGGTGCAAATGAAAATTAGTGAATTTTCTCAGACTTATCTTAGAATTGAGTTGCAGGGTAACCTGCTACCTGAAATATGAGTCTCAGCCAAAGTCAACGTACCAGGAGTATAAATACTGGAGGCACAGACTGTTGGAGATTTGTATAATTGTTTGGATGACTTGTTAAAACCCTAGTAGGGCTTAGTGAATGCCAGAAAGTCTAGGGACCCTAATGAGAGGAGGCATGGTTTTCAACTGTAGGAAGATGCAAGAAAATTAAAATATAAGAAAAAGGGGAAGAGGAATATTAATCAGGTGGAAATAAACTCGAGACCTCTCCATGAAAACAGGCTAATATATTCCAGTAGAAGTAACTTTATTAGAGCTTATCTTTTCTCCCTTATTACTTGTCTCATATTGATTGTGAAAGGCAAAGAAAAATTTGTGATAAGGAAGCCCAAGACCACAGACTTCCTAGAAGACTTAGATTTTATCATAAAATTATCTTGTGATTTAATCACAAGATAGGATGCTTCCACTTCCCCCACACCATCCCACCACATTAATAGAACTCCAGTGTACTACACATGAAAGAGCTGACAGACATAAACTCTGTTTAAGAAGATATTCCTGTACCTAGGAGATTCCAGAAAACAGCAATGTGACAAAAACAAGGTTGTTAGAAAGCAGGTATAGGAACAATTGATATTGATCTAACTATACCAGTGATCATATTTAATGTGCATGGTATAAATAACTGACCAAAAGATGGATTTACAGAGTGGTTAACAAACAACACTCAATGTTATGCTGTCTACAAATAATTGATTTTAAACAAAGAAACACAAATAGGTTAAATAAAAGGATATTGGTTTTAGATAAAGCAGTCTGTAGAACTGGAAAAATTTTCAGATACAAAAAGCATAATGATACAATGTTAAAGGGATTGATTCCCAAGGAAGACAACAATCTTTAGTGTGCATGCATCTAGAAAAAAAAGCATCAAAATATTTGAGACAAAAACCGATAGTTTCAAGACACTTTACAAAAATCAACTATTATAGCTGGACATCTCCAGCTCTAATAGAACATCTCCTTTTCAGTAACTGGTGATCAAGCCAACAAAATCTCAGTGAGGATATAGTTAATATACTATCAAATATGAATCAACTCAGTTTAATTGACATTTGTAGAATATTATAGCCAATACGAGCACAATAACATACCCGTGAGTTCACATGAACACTTCATCAACATAAACCACAGTCTATACCATGAAACATACCTTAAAAGTCCCTGTGAGTCAGTGCTATGCACAGGCCACTGTGGGGAGAACCAAATGCCAGCCCCTTCCAGCATGCGGGCTGGGAGACCAGAAGAGGCAAGGTCTCCGTCCCTTCCCCACTCTAAGTGGTGGGATGATTCAGAGAAACACAGGCTGCAATGATAGCTATTGAGGTAAAACACAACTTAATTGCTTGTAATGTTTAGTGTTTCACTGGCTCTGTAGGTCTAACACTATGATCATCTATTGAGAGGATAACACTATGCAACCTAGCATCTATGGGGAATCTCCTTCTGAAGGTGATGGCCATTGTAAATTCCCTATTGTCTTGTTTGGAAGTCCTATATCATTTTCACTGTTTTGTTTGCTTGGGTTTTATTCTGTTTTGTCTGGTTTGACTTTATTGTATCTGATGTGTATGGGCAGTTATTTAAAAAATAGCAAGATGTATATGGGCAGTTATTTCAAAGATAACAAGACATATTATGGGTAGCCATTTTGGATTTGCTATTATCTTGTTTTGAAGTCTTTATTGCATTCATTGTTTTGTTTTTATTGGCTCTACTCTGTTCTGTTTTGTTTGATTCTTACTATATCTGAAAATATGGGCAGCTATTTTGAAGACAGTAAGAGGCACTATGGTAACCACTGTTGATTTCCTATTATCTTGCTTTGAAGTCCTGTGTCACACTGTTTTGATTGGCTTTATTCTGTTCCATTTTGCTTGTTTTTATTCTTTTTAAAATAAAATTTTAAGAGATTAGAAGTCATAAAAATGTGTTTTCAGGTTACATTAGAAGTAAAATAGAAACCAGTAACAGAAAGATATATGGAAAATGCCAACATATTTGAAAATTAAGTAATACAATTCTTTTTAAAAAATAATTTTATTGGTGCATTTTAGATATATATATAACAATCACATTCATCATAAGGAATTTGTCCCTGAGCTGTACATGATATATCATGATTCTTCTTTTTCCCCATCTCTCTCCCCTCCCTTAAACGCCTCTTCCCCTAATTGTTTAAAAGAGCTTTGTTTCTATTTTTGGCTTTTTTTTCTTTTCCCCTCCTTCCTTCCCAGTCCCTTTCCCTAGCTCCCTTTCTGATTTGAAAATTTCCATCCTATTTCACAGTATCTATTATACATTTTGGACTTTATACTTTCCATACTTTTAGATAATACATGGATCAAATGAAATGTCTCAAGAGAGATCTAAAATATTTTAAACTAAATGAAAATGAAACTGCAACTTATAAAAATTGTCTGAGTGTCTTGAGGGAAATAAACAAAATGAACACAAGAAAAGAACACAATTTTAAACTCAATACTCTTAAGTTTTTCCCTAGAAGACTAGGTAAAAAATGCAATTTAAGTCCTACATCAGGGAGAAGAAAAGAAATCATAACAATTAGAGCAAAAATTAGTGAAGTTAAAAACAAGGAAGAATGGAAAAAAATCAACAAAAAGAGAAGTTCTTTGAAAGCAACCATAAAATTGGTAAACCTGTAGCTACCCCAACTAATATAAAAATAGAAAAGACACAAGCCATAAACATCAGAAATAAAACATAAGCCATCCCTCCTGACTGTATAGACATTAGGACTACAAAATGTACTATTATGAATAAGTCTATATCCACACATTTGATAATTTAGATGACATTGGGCTGTTGCCAAAGCTCAAACAAGAAGAATTCAATAATCCAAATAGATATAAATCTATTGACATTGACTTAACCCTTGACACACTCCAAAAAATAAAGCACTAGGCCCAGATGGTATCATGTGTGAATTCCACCCAAACTTAAAAAATTATACCAATTCTCTATGGTTTCCTCCAGTTAAGAGAAGTAAGCAAGACTTGTCCCTCACCACCACATTTTATGAGGACAATATTATCCTATAACTAAAAACAAATGAGTAAGTTTCAAAAAAGGAAAATTACTGTTGAATATTCTTCAGGAATATAGATGAAAAATACCCTCTATAGAACAAACAAAAAATACAGCAATGTATAAAAAAGAATTATGTACCACAACTGAGTAATATTTATTCTAAATATGTAAGTCAGGCTTAACATGAAAATTAATGTGTTTATCACATCAACTGGCTAGAGATAAAAGGTCATAAATTACATACATTAATGCGTGAGCTACATCTAGAAAAAAGTTATAGTCAATATCATACTTAACAGTGAGATTCTGGATCTTTTCTTTCTAAGATTGTGAATGAGCAGGACGTGTCCTCTCACCGCGTCCATGGCATATCATATTAGGTTCTAAATGGTGGGAGATAGGAAAAGAAAATTTTAAAAATACACAGATTAGCAAGAGAGAATACATCTGCCTTTGTTTAAAGATGACATGATTGCCTACATAGAAAATCTCAAGAAATACACAAGAAAATTTCTACAACTAATGAGCAAGAAGAGCAAGATCATAAAGCACAGAGTTAAAGCAAAGAAGTAAAATGTTTCATATATGCCAGTTGAGATTCCAAACATTTATTACTAGCATACAGAAATTAAAATTAAAAACAATCCCATGCATAACAAGAAAATTTCCATCTCATAGAGAAAGGAGAGGGAGGGAGAGAGACAGAGAGAGAGAGAGAGAGAGACTTTTAGGTACCAATTAACAAATTATTTATAGGCTCTATATGTAGAAAACTACAAAAATGATGAAAGTGAACAAAAATATTAAATAAATATAGACCTGTGCTCAAGTATTGAAAGATGCCATATATATATATATATATATATATATATATATATATATATAACTTGGAATTGAACTCAGGACTTTGCACTTGCCAGTATATTCTCAGTCCAAAAGATACTATATTTTAATATATCAGTTCTTCTCAATTTGATCTATAGATTAAAATCAATGCCAATAAAACTCTAGCAAGGTACTTTGTGGGTATTGATCAAGAGATTCTAAACTTTATGGGGAAAGACAAAAGATCCAGACTAGCATATACATTAGTCAGGCACAAGAACCAAAGCTAAGCTGGAGGACTGAAAACACCCACCTTTAAAACTTTCATAGACCTTATAAAATCAAGACATCAAGGTATTGGAGAAAGAATAAGTGTATACATATTTCAGTGGAATAGAATAGTGATTCCAGAAGTGTATGTATATATACCTTTGACCAAGGAAAAAAGGCTATTTAATGGAAAAAGGATAATCTTCTAAACAAATAGTACAGAGGTAATTGGACATCCATGTGTAAAATAAAAGATGAATCTAGACATTACATTAACTTTATGCTTTTCAGAAAAATTAGCTGAAAATATACCATAAACATAAATGTAAAAGGCAAAATTATGAAATTTTAGAAGAAAATCTAGGATATAATATATGTGATCTGTGTTTTGGAATGAATGTTATAGACAACCTGAAAAGTACATTCCATTAAAAAAAATTGAAGAGAATCAGCAAATAGTGTGAGAGCTTATGGACTGGGAGGAAATTTTGCCAGCTATCTTCCCAACAAAGTATTGAAATGTACAATACAGAAAGAACTCAAAATCATAACATCAAAATATCAGATAACCCAGTCAATCAATGGGCAAATGAATTGAATAGACATTTTCTCGAAACCACAAGTCAAAATCAACAATAAGTGTTTAAAAATGTTCATCATCATTAGCCATAATCTTAGCATTTGATTTGAAATAGAAATCAAAACCACATTAAGGTTGCATCTCATAGACCCTCTGTAGTGTTCTCCGACAGCTGACCGACAACTATGACCCCTGTCAGCCTGAAGAAGCCAGATTGGTCATTGCCCATTTCTCCGTCATGGCAGTTCAGGGTACTTCTTCAGATGGGGAATGTTATAGGCAGCTGAGTTACATAGAAATATTATAGGCAGGCAGATAGGCTTAGGCTCTCAAAGAAGCCAGTGCAGAAGACCAGATATCTTGCAATCTTGGAGGAGTCAGACACCACTGCTGTGGTCCAGAGCTCAAGACAAAAGACAAAACAAATGCAACCACACTTTAAGTATAAACACCAGGGATTGATACTCTAAATAGGTATCAATCACTTTGAGAAGCCAGAGGAGCCATTAACTCAACCCTTTAAACCCCTTAGCAACAAAGACTCTACTCTGTATTTATGTCTGCTTACTACATGACTCACCTCTCCATTTGATCCTGATTTAATCAATTTTACCTAAGCAATTGCACTCATAAACTTATTGGTTGACCATAGTTCTGTCCCACCTCATGGTTGCCTGGCTTGTGAGTTCCCATTTACCCCCACCATGGACCCACCTCACCTCGGGGTTTTGCTCTATAAAAAGTCCCAGAAAAGGCAGGATCCTTGGCAACCCACTTGGGACCCTTTCTGTCTCCCTCTCTCAGACAGAAGCTTTCTTTCTCTCAATAAATACATTCTGCTCTTAAAAAAAAATTCCAATTCAATCCTGTTTGAAAGGCTACCATTAAGAATACAGAAACTAGTAAATGTCGGCAAGCATTGAGGGAAAAAGAAATATTTCTACACCTCTGGCTGGAATGTAAATTTGTTCAGCCACTACGGAAATTAGTTTGAAAATTCCTCAAGAAACTAAAACTAGATCCACAATTTAATTCAATGTATCACTTTTTCATATATATATATATATATATATATATATATATATACATAAGAATTAAAGGTAACCTACTCTAGAGACACCTGAATATCTGTTTATTGTAATGCAAGTCACAATAGCAAGTTAGGGAACCAGCTTAGATGCCCATTAACAGATGAATGAATAAGGAAAATGTGGCTATCTGTCTTTCTGTCTATCTATCATCTATCTATCTATCATCTATCTATCTATCTATCTATCTGCCTGTCTATCTTTCTATCTACTTATCTATCTAATGGAGTATTATGCAATTAAAAGACCAATCATTTGTGAGAAAAGGGATGTGATTAGAGTTCATTATGTTGAGTGGAGTAAGTCAGACTCAGAAAGACAAATATCACGTGTTCTCCTAATATGTGGGATCTTAAAAAGTTGATAAAATGTAGAAGGGAGACTACTATTAGAGGAAGTAAATAAGGAGGAGAAGGCTTAAGGGTAGATAGCAGGTGCTATGGATATGAGTAAAATCTATTGTACCTCCTGAAACTCATGAAACCAGGAGGGGGACAATGAGGATGATGGGCATGAAAATGATCAAACTATGTTATTTGCATGTACAAATCTGCAAAAATAAAAATGTTAATCTGTATAATCAACATGATATAATAAAGATAGAAATATTACAAGTTAGTAGATAAGACATAAAATTAAAGTTTGATGTGCAAAACATTTTGCTAAAATAATGAAAAATGTCTATAGACTGGGAGAGAATAAATGCAAACTGTATATGTGATAAAGGACTTAAATCTAAAATATACAAAGTGGTCTTAAAAACTGAACAATACAGAAGCAAACAACTGAGTTAAAAAAATGGCTCAAAAATCTGGACAGATGTCACCAAAAATGAAATATGCGTGATACATAATCATATGAAAAAACTTCAAATTTGGGGTAAAGAAGTCAAAATTAAAACAACAATGAAATACCAGTACAAAGTATTGGCCATTCCAGTATTACCCTCACACGTATATAATAATAACAATCAGACAATAGCAAAAGTTTATAAGACTGTGAAACAAGAACTTTCCCTGGTTGCTTGAATGTTGGGAGGTACTTTGGTAGTTTATTAAAAAGCAAAACATTGTCTTATCATATGATCTAATGCTTGTATTCCTAACATTTATCCAAATAATTTTGAAAATTTATCATCACGTAAAAGTTCACAAAAGGAAAGTTTATAGTAGCATTTTTCATAATCAACAAAAACTGGAAGTAATAAAGATGTCCTTCAAGAGATTCATACATAAAGATGGTGGTACAGTAAAATGGAATATTGCTTAGTACTAAAAAGAAATGAGTTATTAAGGTTGAAAAGACATAGAGAAAGCTTAGATAAATATTTTTAAATAAAAGAGGTCATTGTGAACCATCTGTATATTATATGATTCCAATAATATGATATTTAGGAATAGGAAAGCCTGTAGAGATGGTGAACAGATCAATGGTTGCCAGAGTTTGGCACAGGAGGAAATGGATTGAATAACAGAAGTACAGAAACCATTATATGCAAAAGCCACAATGTTGTACAAATGAGATTTTTCAATTGTCAAAACTCTTAGAACTTCATGGAACAAAGATTGAATCTCAATATACTATGTATATTTTCGTCTTGTTCTCTGAGATAGTGCTGGACTCAAAGTCACTGTGATCCTCCTACCTCAGCCTCCCAAGTGCTGGAATTGCAGTGTGTGCTTCATATAAACTCATAGGTTTATATGAATTTTTAAAAAATCATAAAGCAGCTGAGGATGTCAGAATGTAATTAGAGTATAAAAAGAGAAACTCTACACAAACGTATGAAACATTCTCACCAAAAGGCTTGTGAGGGACAACATCATTAATCTGAAAAACTTTGTAAAAGAGTGGAATCTGTAACTTTAAAGGTAAAAGCAACCACATTTATACTGTACACCAGTGGATAAAGTTTTTCTGGTGGATTATGGGTGAATAATTATAATTCTGCTGTATGTGTGGCCATTTTTAAACACGTCATTGTATGACAGAGGAGGAGAACCATTTTCCTCACTGTTAGAGTGGGATTACACTGGAGAAAATAGATTAGAACTGCATAATGATGAATTTGAATTGAAAACATCATTAAAAGGCAAGATTAGCTTTATATAGATACAGATGAATACAAAGTACACATATACGCACACAAACAGAGGTATTTAAAGCAGCATAAGAACTAAAGATCCTATATATCTACAGTGGCTAAAGCAGGAATAACTTAAACAACAAAATTAAGTAATATTGGATAAGAACACTGCCATAAATTATATATATTCATAAATCCATATGGATAAAAATAAACACTTTAAATAAAATATAAATAAGAAGAAAATGCCTCACACAGGAAAAATTCAAGATGATTTATGTGCTTTAACTTTGCATGTGTTAGGTGTGCATGCTGCACATAATGAATTCCTCCCAAAATGGACACAGTTTAGTGAATGAGAGGGCATAACTTCATTCTGAAGAAATTTGACAGACCCGTCCTCAACTGGCTGATCAAGGTCAACAGCAAATGTGAGAAATACTGTTGATAGTATATAATTCTGACATGATATGGTGAAAATTGCACTGCACCTTTCTGGTCTTTCTCCATAGAACTCAGATTCCCAGATCAACTATGAGAAAATGTCATCAAGTTACAGCAGTAGAATACCCTACAAGGCATATGGCCAGTACGCTTTCAATTTTCCCAAATCATAAAATCTGACAAACTGTCACAAGCCAACGGGAACCAAAAGATCACAGCAATAAATGGAATGTGGGGTCCTGGGAGAGGCAAAGGGACATGGTAAACAGACTGTGGAAATACAGATGAACTACGCAGGGTAGTTAATGACAAAGTGTCTATGCTTTTTTATTAACTATTCAAAGACAGCATACCATGTAAGCTGGTAGTAACAGAGGAAGCCAGGTACAGTTCATAGGGGAACCCTTGGTACCATCTGCTCAGTCTTTCTGGAAATCTAAAACTGTTCTAAAACAATAAGGTCTGTTACACCTAAACATCAGAGAGCAGTTACAAATCACATTTTAACTCATGTATAGCATATCAGACATTGAGCTAAGTATTTAATACACACTATCTTTTTAAACTACTCTTATTTGAAAGGGTATTGTTGTCTATCATGTATACATCAGATAATCAAATCTGTGTAATTAACACATCTATCACCTTAAAGATTTATCATTTCATCATGATAATCATGTTTAGAGTCCTCTGTTTAGTTATTTTGAGATGCCTATAATACCTTAGTGTTAACTATATTCATCCCACTGTAAAGTAGGTCATTCTCTCTCCTATCCCACTGTAACATTGTACCTGATAACCAAATTCTCCTCATTTCCCATCTCTCTATTTTCCCAAGTGTCTGGTAACTACTATTTTACTCTCAATGGTTATGAGATAACCTAGTATAGAATCCACTTATGAGTGAAATTGTGTTTGTCATCCTGTCCTTATCTTTTTCACATAACAGAAACCTCCCATTCTATTCATATTATTGTGAACAACACAATTACATTGTTTTTATGGATGAATAATATTGTATTTATATACCACATTTTCTTTATCCATCCATCCACTGATTGAAATTTAGGTTGACTCCACATCCTGAATATAACGAATAGCACTGCAGTAAACACAAGAGTAGAGGTTATCCGTAGATTTCTGGATCAATGGTAGTCCTATTATTAGTATCTAAGAACCCTCCATACTGTTATCCATAATAGCAGTACTAGTATGCATTCCTACCATGCATGTATAATGTTCTCCTTTCTCTGTTTCCTTACCAGTATTTGTTATATCTTTTCATTTTGATGAGTCATTTTAACTGGGATAAGGGAGTATCTCATTTTGATTTTGATTTGAATTTCTCTGATGGTTAGTGATGCTGAGCATTCTTTTCATAACATTTTTGGACACTTTTATGTCTTCTTTTGAGAAATATCAAATGTCTCTAACCCATTCTTTAATTGAGCTATCTTTTGCAGGGAGGGTATTGGGTTGCCTGTATTCCTTATATATTCTGGATATTAACCACTTGTTTATACATATTTTATTTCATTTCATAAATTGTCTCTTAGATCTTTGGATAATTTTCTTTGTTCTGTAGAAGCTTTTGAGCTTGATGCAATCCCTTCATCAATTTTACTTTTTTCCCTGTGTTTTTGGGGTCATATTAAAAAAAAAACCCTTGCCCAGATCAATGTCCTGAATCCTGTGCAATTCAGCACCCGTGGAAGCTGTATGTGGTGGTGCATACCTGCAATTCCAGCACTTTCTAAGACTAAGGCAAAAGGACTGCAAGCTCAAGCTGAGCCTGTAACTTAGCAAGACCCTGTCTCAAAATAAAAATAAAATACAAAAAGGGGCAGGGAATGTAGCTCAGTAAGAATGCCTAGTACTGCAAGGAAAAAAGAAAAGAAAAGAAAAATTCTCCCGTGCTTTTTCTGTTGGTTTAATGTATTACACGAAGCATAACTCATTTTGAATTGGTATTTGTAACTGGTGAGAGGTAAAGTTTCACCCTTCTGCATGTGGACTTACAGTTTTTCTAGTACCATTTATTATAGTCTGCTCTTTCTCCATTGTATGTTATTGGCTTCTTTGTCAATAATCAGTTGACAGTAAATTTACAGGACTATTTCTGGGCTTTCTATTCTATTCCATTGGTGTGATTTTTATCCCAATGCCAGAATGTTATTATAGCTTTGCAATATATTTTGAAATAAGGTAGTGTGATGCCTTCAGCTTTATTCTTTTTTCTCAGGATTGCTTTGGTTATTTGGGTCATTTATGCTTCTGTATATATTTCAGGATTATTTTTCTATTTCTGTAAAGAATGAATTGATATTTCAGTGGGAGTTATGTTGAACCTGTAGATTGCTTTAGGTAGTATGGATATTTTAACAAATTAGTTTTTCCAATACATCAATATGGGACATCTTTGTATTTATTTTTACCCTCTTCAATTTTTTTTTAGCATTTTATAGTTTTCATCATAGAGATCTTTCATCTTCCTGGTTAAATTCACAGATTTAAAAAAGTAGCTGTTATAAGTGGAATTTTTCTCTTGATTACTTCTTTCAGATAGTTCACTACTAGCATACAGAAAAACTATTGATTTTCATGTATTGATTTGATATCCTACAACATTCCTGAACTTGTTTATTAGTTCTAACAGATTTTAGTTTTGGTGGGAGTCTTCACATATGGCCAGTTTCACCATTCAGCATAATACTGGGAGTCCTTGCCACAGCAGCTGAGCAAGAGAAAGAAATAAAAAGAAAGATAAGTCTTCATTTGCAGGTATGATCTTATACACAAACTACTGTTTGGTGGAAATCAGTGGCAGCTTTGTCTCTGTTGATCATTCTGCCCTCATAGTTTCTCCTACTCAGCATCTGCTTTACTTCCGTGAGCGGGAGGAGCTGCTCTGAAGAGATCTGGAGAGAAACCCACCTCTGAGCAGAAACAACTGGGTCACCTTTGGTCACGGGAGGTTCCCAATTCCATGTGAAATGTGGAAAGATAATTAGGTGATTAAAAGACAAGAAGCACTAATCTTTCAATACGGGACAACCTCCAACCTATATTTTCCCCCGAAAGTGCAATCTTCAAATGATTGCAAAGAAACACAAACAATTCTTTGAAAACAACACAGCAAAGCCATCTTCTTTCTGTTCTACTGCCTCCCAGTGAGCAAGCGGTGCCGTTTAGCATCACATCACAGCCCTTCCCTGCAGAGAGCACAGGAAGGGAGCAGGGGAGGTTACTCCACAGGAAGGCCCAGGTCTCACCCAAAACCAGCATCTGGTGTGTGCTGAGAACCACCCCAGGGGCATCTGTCTACAGATGATGAACTCTCAGCAGCCTGACAAAGATGCAGTGAGTTGTCTGAGCTTTGTGAGGATGTGGTGATTCTCAGCATTGCCTCAACAGTCCAGGCATGTTAATACCAGTTTTTAGATTTTCTTCTCCATTAAAATACCACTTTAATAACACAAAGTAAATTCTCATTATGACTTTATGTTTTGAGCATCTTTTCCTCACCCTGCTGGTCTGACATCCTTCAGTAGTAGTCTCTGACCACACTGTTTTTATTTCCTGAATAAAAAGTCTTCTCTGAAGATGGAAAAGCATAATTGCATCCACAAGAAGCTTACTTTCATAAAGACACTGCAGCTTCTGTATAAAAAGCTTTAACTTACAAGCAAGAAAACCCAATATTCTCATAAAATTCAAGGTGCCACCTTTGTGGTCCTGCCATTTTTGTGGCACTGGTGTGTAACTCTCCTCTCTTCTCTGCCAGAGAATGGATCTTTGGGTCTCCTGGCAACTTGGGGTCAGTTTCACTGGACAGGGTTGTGAGTGTAGAGCGTCCAGGACTCCACCTACTCTGGCTCAGGGTATCCACAGAATGTGAGCTTATTCCTACTGGGAAAAGGTGGCCCAAGATGTCTCTGCAGTCACTGCCTATGATGTGGGAAGTGGATGGATAGAATGAAAAATAACAAAGGGCTCCTGCACTCAGGACACTTAGAACTAAGCCCAGCCACTGCTGGTAAGGAAAAATGTGAGTACATACTGAGTTTGATTGAACAAAAAAACAAAAAACATTACATATCTCCATCTTTTTCCTAAAATGGCAAGTGTGTTTGGGAAAGGGCAGGAGGGAGGGCAGCAGCCAGCTGGGATGGCAGGTCACAGGTGGACCTTTGAGGAGAAGCCCACCTAAGCTAACCATTCTGGCCACCTGGGACCAAGGCATAACCTGTCTTTCACACAAGAATTATTGCCTGGCTCACAGTCACCCTTGCCACCTCCTCCACTCTGACCTCTAGGATAGCCCATGCCATCTCTGGAACATCATCACACACTGCTGTTACCTCTGGCTCAATGTCCATTCCACCTATGGGTGCCCTATGTCATCGTCTTCTACCAGTGAGGGTCCAGACAGTTTCTTAGCTCCTCAAGGCTCTTTAGCAGGTCCCCCAAGAAGCAGATCCCAAGGAATGGTGTGGTACCTGTATAGTTATCCATGGGAAATTGTAGAGGATTATTCCAGGACCCAACCGGGACACCAAAATGCTTGGTGCTTGAGTTCAATATATAAAATGGCTGAGTATTTCCATAAGAACCTATGCACAACCGTCTGCATTCTTTAAACTTCCTCTCAATGACTTATAAATTCCTAACACAGAAAAAATGCTGTGTGAATAGTTGTCATATTGAATTGTTTAGAGAATAAAGATAAGGGGAAAACTCTTCGCACCACCTACACAAATGTATTCCATGAAAATCTGACTTCATACTACAGGGAGGAGACACACAGCCAGGAAGCCGCAGCCCTGAGAGCTGGAGTGACCTGGGGTCCATGTAATATACCACAGAGGCTGCGATGGGCTGGGTCTGCATATTGCTGCATTCCTGTGGATTCAGCATAGTGCTTGGCATGATGCAAATTTAAGATTTCCTTTTTGGAGCCTCTAGGAACTTAAAAAAGTATTTTTGGTCTGCAGTTGATTGAACCTGCGGATCTAGAACTCATGTTTGGGAAAGGACCCCTGAGCTCCTGCTGGAGTTCAGAGTGAGTCCAGCCAAACAGGAGCAGAAAAGCCTGGGGTTTAGCTGCTTAACACTGTGGGTAGGAATATCAGACCTGTGGAGCCCTGAAGGTAGTAGATCATACATCAGGGATTAGGAAATTTCCTATAAAGGGCAGAAGGGCTAATATTTTAGTTTTGGAGCCCATAGAGTCTTGGTGGCAACCGCGCCTTTGTCTCATAGTGTGAAAATAGCCATATCCAACACCTAAAGAAATATTAGTTATGCTCTAATAAAATTAACTGGATAGTGGACCAATGGGATTCCCAGGATGCAGATTGCTGGCCCTAGGTGTATAGTATGCCTTACAAATTCACTTGAAGAAGCAAGGTAGCTGGGATTTATGTACCACTTCCAGGTGGGTAAAACTGGGGCCCTTCCCTGAAGCCAGCCCACTGTTAGCAGAGGATGCCCTAGGGCAGCAGGTTGCAGTGAGCCTGACCAAGCTCCAGTATGGTGGTCACTGGCCACCTGCATTCTTGTGCCTCATTCCTTGCTATTGCTCATGTTTCTGCTCATCGACAATTCACACTCCATTTATGCATTCTCTTCATTGGTGCCTCTTCCTACTCCAGTGTTCAGACCAGGAAACAATACTCTGTGGAATGGATAATTGAAAACCTGCTAACAGTGGTAGTGACCAGTTTCTCAGCAGCCTCCTGCTTCTGTAAGTGAACCATGGAAACTAGTCTTGAGATAATCTAATGGGGCTTAGCCACAGCCAGGGCAGAGTGTCTACCACAAAGAGGCCCAGGTGCAGAGAGTACGGGTTATCACAGGCAGGAGTCAATGATCATTTGGGGAAGTAGCATCCCTGCTGGCTCCATCCTGAGAACACCTGTGGATACAGCTGTGGAGGCTAAACCCTTTCCTCTATGGAGCCTGAGGTCCTTCCCAGGTTGAAGGACATCTGTATGCACTGACTACAGTCTCCAATTAAATGGTTTGGAGACAGTCACACTATTTAGTAGGCAAAAATGGCCCGACTAATAGATATAAACCCCAATCTCTGATAGTTGTGAATGTGGCCTGATTTTGAAATGGGGCCTTCTAGATATAGTGGAAGAATGTCATGATGAGATCATGTTGAACTACCTGGTTGTGCCCTAAATCATACCCAACTATCCCTATAAAAGAGGGAAGAGGGAAACTTAAAGAAGCAAAAGACAGTTTATGATGGGCCAAGACTAGCATGATGTAGCCACAAAGCCAACGAATCACCCAGGAGCCCCAGGAACCCAAGGACAATCTTCTTGAGAGCCTTCAGAAAGTGCTTGCTTTCTAAAACAGTGATTTCAGGATCCTGGTCTCCAGGTCTGTGAGATAGCACATTTCTCTTGCTATAAACCACTTAGCCCACAGCTACAGGAACCAAAAGTCAGCAGAATGCAAGTTTCAAGCAACAGTAGCCACTGAAGACCTTCTCAAAACCTGATCTGCACCCCTACTACAAGACTCATCTCAAGCAAGAATCTGAAGCCAAGCCTCAGGAGACACTTAAGCCATTAGGAGAATTCTTTGTGTGCCCCAAATCTATGCAGAGTACTTTGGTACCATCACTGACCATGAACCATGTCCATCACATGGAAATAATTCCCATTAAGTGAGCTTCATTCCATCTGTCTGAATATAAGCGTTTTTCTACTTTCCTTCTTTTCTGTGATGATCGATAGCCCTTGCAAATCAATCTGCAACTCTGCTACATTTATTTTTCTTTAAAAATTGTGTGTAACCCTGAATAGAAAGTTGAAGGAAGAAGCACACTAGAAGAATGCTAGTTATACACTTGAAAATAACCTTTCACTCTTGGAATGTGCTTAGGAGTGAGAGTGGAGAAACCCCGTTGACAAGTATCTTGCAGGCGGAAGGGGAAGCTTCCAAGTCAGTCTCCAGCGTGTCAGTAAGTGGCAGAAAGTGATTTCTCAGATGAAGGGTGGCAGTAGATCAGACAGCTGACAGTAAATACTGCTGAAATTGCTTATCTGAATTGTGTACTACCTAATAGGCTTGAGGAAACTCAATTTCATTATAGGTCAGCCTTGACTAGAGGCAGAGTCTTGGTCTCACTCTGCATGCTGCTGTGCACCTCAAAAGTACCCCCCTTCTATGTATATTGTAGAGCTCTTTGGCAGTGACCTTCATTTTCTGTCTCCATGTAGAGATTCCCTAACAGGAAGACTAACAAGATATTGTCTTCATTTATTTACAATGATTTCCAACTGCTTTGAGAAATTTTGAGACTGCGAGGCAGTATTTGCTTTCTCTAGTGGTTGTTTTCTTGTTGTACGTGAGTCTTTTCCGCATCTATATTATTGCTTCCCCATCACTTTGAGAACTTGCAGGAAAGGATTGGTCACTCCTTTGGTAATGTCAGCATCTAGAAACCAGTGCACATTTATTTTATTAAACATAAGTTTAGGATAGTCTAAAACTTTGCTTACTTACTCAACATATGTTTAATAACACCTATCATGCATCAGGCAGTGTTCATGCCTCTGGGGTTATGATTGGGTATGAAATGGCATATTTCTACTCTTTTTGAGAACTCCAAGAGTAGCTTTACCCCAGGGCCTTTGCATATTCCTTCCCAGAACTGGCCCAAGTTCATTTCGAATGAATAGTCTGAGCACTATACTTAATATGAATTAACATACATTTCTTTTGATCTACCATTTAAATTTGAAAACTTTTAAAATCCTTTTTTATGTTACATTAATATCTAAATCAATTTAAATGCTGCAGTTATTTCCAAAGCAAGTCAAACACCAAGTTACAAAGTCCATACTACGTCTATTATGATAAGGTTCACTTTGCCAACCAAGATGCCAATCTTTTTACAGAAGGATGTGCAGGAAGGGGCCTCCATTGAACCGCTTTAGCCAAAGGTTCTGAGCATCACCAAGGTCTCCTAAACACAGTGACTTTGAGTTTTTCTGAGTTTTAATGTGGCCAGATCTCACAGCCTCCTCGCAGAGCTGATGTGGCCAGGGACAACCCAGGTCTTGTGGTGATTTACTGGCACTCTCCTGCTTGGGTGTTTGTCTGTTTTCATTCCTCCGCCTGCAGCACTTCTTTTCATAAATTACATCAAAAGCTCTCCCGGAATGTACTGAAGACCGACATAGAGCTGCCAGGGCTCTTTGGAATTGCTTGACTTATTTTCCTAAAATGCAAAGCCGTGAATCAACCTGAGACTTATGTATGGGAAAATGTCCCCTGAGAGGTTATCTCTGGATCCCTTTCTTCATTATGACTTGCGATTTATAGATTTCCAACCAGATGATTATTTTAAAACAGATTATCTTTTGCAACGATTCTTACCCTTATGACATAAAACTTCAAGTCCTCAAGGCTCAGATGTGATTTAGTTGGCTATTTGAGATATATAGAGAGTTTCTTTCAAGATATTTATTTTTCATTGCCATGAAGAAAGTCCACAAGTAAAAAAAGTACATGCAGCATTCTAACAGTGTAAAATATCATACCTAGTGTGACCTCCCATTGCCCACTTGGAAGGACGAGGATGTTGTACTCCAGTGACGATCTTCAGTGTGCCTCACTACTCAAGGCATTTACATATTTGTTGCTAATCTTCACGACCACCCTACTATTTCTGACTCCCATTTCCATGCAAAGTAGGGTGGAGTGACACAAGGACAAGGATACAAGACAAAGACACAAACCTGCTTCCATGTTCATCTATTAATCACAGTCATGTTCTTAATGTCAGTGTACTTCCATAGTATTTAAAATAAGGTCACAAAATACAAGGCATTAGTAAATAGCAGTTTAGCAAGTAGGTATCTTTTTTAAAAGTGAATAAATGCTTGCAATAAAATAGTAGATTATGTTGCACCTTCTGAGACAGAACTGGGAAATGTAACTGGTTTATTTTAGTATCATAGATGTTAGGGCAGAGGGGACTGTAAATTTCTCAAGCCTAGTGTCTTGTTCTAGTGGATACAGAGCTTCAGGAGGGCAACTGATCCACTTAGGTGGGTCCACCGTGGGCAGTGATAAGTGAGCCACTGGCCCTGCATTCTGGTCCAGTGCTTTTCTTTGAATGACATCCCATTTCCGTGAAAATGCCTCCATGTTCTGAGGTTAGGATCATTGGATCACAAGTACATAAGTCATATGGAGCCCCTTCTGTGGCCTCACTCACTGTCAGTTTTCTGTGCTGTCCCTACGCGGTTATGAGATGATATGATTATGTGTCAACCTACTTTACTTGCTCAAGCCCTGGTAATATAGGACTCCCACTTTTCCCTGGGAGGTGTGGAGCAGGAAAACCTTCATAGTCACACCTTGAGGCAGCTGTGACAGAAGAGAGAAGCAGTACTTTCATGTATGTTGTTTCATCAGAAGACCCAGACCAGTAAGGAAGGTTGTGGTCTCAGAGGGTTCCTCTAATGCCACACTGGTTTGTCTGTGGATGAGACAAGGCCACTGGAAGTGTTTACCTCAGACCAAACCCAGAAAGTAACTGATGCATCTGTATGACAGGTGCTGTTTGGAGAACTTTTACTGGGAGCTCACTTTCACAGTGTTTCAGTAGGAAGATATCGAGACCACAGATGAGTCTCAAAATGGGAAACAAGGTCACCAACCAATGGGATAAAAAGCCAGGATTTAAACTTAGGGCATCTCACCTCAATGCAAACCTACACATCTCCTTGTATCTCACCAAAGTCTCTCAGGTCAGTGTCTGATATAACCACTGTTTTCTGAAGGGGTTCCTCATTCTTGATAGGATCCCTGTGATCCCCATGGACTGACAGGCCCCCTATGTCCTGATGGTCCCCAAGGATTGAGAAGGCCCCTGTGATCTGAAGACTTCCCAAATCCCTGACAAGACCCCTGTGGCTTGATGGTCCCTCTGAATCAACCAGACCCCTGTAGCTGGAAGGTTCTCTATGTGCCTGAGATGACCCCTGTGTTCTGCCAGTCACCATGGATGGACCCATGGATTGACAGAACCCCTGTGGCCTGAAGCTTTCCCATGTACCTGGCAGGAACCCCATGGCCTGACTATTCTCTATGAACAGACAAGAGCCTTGTGGTTTGAGGGTTCCTCATGTATCTGACAGGACCCCTATGGTCTGATGGTCCCACACATGCCTGACAGACAAAGTCTAACCTCTCTTGAGGAAGGAAGCAAAACCAGAGCCTCTAAGTTTTTTTTCTGCAAAGTGGCAAAATTCAATCAATTATAAAATGTTTGCTAAAAATCAGTAGTGCATAACTAGAAACAGGAAGTCTAAAATAGCTGATTCATATAATTGAGGATATAGAAGAAAGGTTAAACATTTCATTAGATACTAATGGATTCCTAAAAAAGCATAAATAGAAACTATACAACTAAAATTATCATGAGTTACATTAATAATTTAACAAATGAGTTTAGTATAAGATTAGATATTTCAGACTGATAATAGGGCCATCACAGTTTATTGGGAAGTATTCAAACTGCAGAATCTGATATGTGCATGGTCCTGGAAAGACTTCATCTGTGTGTGTCATGAATGGGATATGGCTGATGGAGCTTTTGAAAAAATTCTGAGTAATATTTCCCCATGCCAGTGTAACAATCACTCAGGAGGCCATTACAAATGAATCCAGATGAGGTAGTTTAGATAGACTTTTTGTCATAGTTCTAAAAGTTAGAAATTCCAGAGCTAGAGTAAGGAATGGCAGGTGATTTCCTCTGATACTTCTTCCTTGGCTTGCAGATGGCCACTTTCTTGCTGTGTCTTCATATACTCATATGGCCATTTCTCCAAGAAACAGACAGAGGGAGACATCAATGGAGAAGCAGAAGGAGAATGGGAGGTAGAGGAGAAGAGGGTTGATGTGTCTTCTTTTTTACAAGGATGCTAGTGCACATGGATCAGGTCCTGATCCAAGGACTTTATTCCACCTTAATTACCTCTTTCCAACACATTCACATTAGAAGTTAGGGCTTCCACATAAGAATTTTATAGGAACACAGTTCAGTCCATAAAAGATGACCCTAAGTCAATGAAGGATGTCAAGTTTCAGTCAAGACAAGTTCCACAACCAAAACAGGAAGAAACAAACAAACAAACAAACAGAACCCCACCTAAATACATCATTCTCAAATTGCTGAAAACCAGTATCAAAGAGAAAAATCTGTTGAGGAAAAGGAATCAGTATCTTCAGAAATGTAATGGTGAGGTCAAAATATGACCTTTGTGTTGGTTACCTTTTTCTAAATTCTAAGGCAAAATATCCAATGCCCCAAATTAAGGAAAGAAAGCTTTATTTAGCTCAAAGTTTGCAGAGGTTTTAGTCCATAATTACCTGACTCTAAGGCAGGGTAAAGGGAATGGCAGAGGGGCAACCATTTATGGTAGTGGAAGACAGCAAAACTAACAAAAGCAAAAAGGGAGGAGCATGAAAGAAGACAATTTCTGTCCCTTATGTTGTATGTAGGCCACCCACTATAGGGTGGGTGCAGCACTCACACCCATAATCCCAGCATTGGACCATGAATCAGTCACAAAATCTAGAAACCTTCCCCTATAATGCATGAGGCTTTACGGTGATATCTAGATACAAGTCATAACATTATCCACTGACCCCTTAAAGACTCATGCACATCCTTTATGCAAAATGCATTTAGTTCATCTCGGAGAGTTTCCAAAATCCTAACAGTTTCGGCATTGCTGAAAAATCCAAGTTCCAAGTCTCCTCCAATATCTAAGGCAAACACTTAGCTGTGAGACTGTACAAATGAAAGTTAAACACTTCTAATATTCAATGTTACAGGTAAACATTATCATTTCAAAAGGTACAAGCAGAGGTATACAAAGCATTGGGACCAAAGCAAGCCCAAAATCCAGTTGGGCAAATCTTGAGTAATATAGTTCCCTATGTAGCATCCTAGGAAATTTGTGGCATATTATGAGCTCCAAAGGGCTTGGATGACTCCACTCCATGACATTTCTTGTGACTGAAGTTACCATGGCTTCTCTCTTGGACTTTCTTTGTTCCCTCCTTGGAGGTTTTTTAGATAATCCACATTTCTGACTTTTCTAAACTTCTGGGGTCTCTGTTGAACCTACAGCTTCCCCATCACAGCATCACATATCGCCCTCTCAGGAGCACACTCTCTGGTCTCCCAAGCCTTCTGAAATCTAGGTAGAAACCTGTTAACTTCATAAGTCTTGAGTTCTGCATGTGCCTAAAATCAGCACCACCTGGATGATGCCAAGGTCTACTGCCAGCTGGAGCAATAGCCATTCTTCTCTGTTGGCTAAAGGAGTCAAGTGCCTAGATTACTAAGCACTCTAAATACAATGCTGAGGAACAAATTCTCTATGACACCATCATTCTGGAGCCTGGTTCAGCTGCCACCTTTTTGGAACTTGGTATGGTTACTGCTGCCATTCTGAAACATAGTGGGGCTGCCACCATTCTGGAGCATGGTCCTCTGCAGCTTTCTCTTCAAAGTTTCACTTTTGCAGTTTTGAGCCTGCAAAGGGTGGAGACCTTCTGCTTTTCATGATGCCCTTGGGACATTTTTTATATTCTCCTGTTCCTCAATCATGATTTCCTCAGCTTTATCTTTGCAGTCTGCAGCTTTACTAAAGCTTTTTTCCTGACCAAATTGACAACATTTGGGCTTTTTGCTGTTGATTCACAGCATAAATCTGGCTAAAAGTCCTCGACAACAGCATGCCACTGCCTCAACATTTGAATGCCTTGAAATTTCTTCTGCAAGATTAATTAGTGCACTTCCCTTAATCTTACTCTCAGGCAAAATCTCTAGACACAAACAAAGTTTTTTCTAAGACATAACACATATCATTTGGACTCCAGCAACCAATGCAGTCCTCAGCAGAAACCTCCCTAGCCTGGCCTTTATCAGCAGGATTTGTATCAGTCTTCTGGTTTTCTGAGCTCTAGTCAGAATCTTGCATACAGAACAGCCTACAGCATTCCAGCTCTAATCTTTCAGGCAACATCTCTGAACCTTTCCAAATTCTTCCCACAAGTCATTCCCAAAGGCTTTTGAACCACATGGTCAGGTATAGTCACAGCAATGATCCCACTGTGGGTGCCAATTTCTATGTTAGTTACTTTTCTTTCATTGTTGAGACAAAATGTCCCATGCCTAAAATTAAGGAATAAAAGATTTAGTTAGTTCACAGTTTTGGGAGGTTTCAGTCCATAATCAGTCAACTCCAATGTAGGGAGATGTGAGAGAGGGGCAGCTCTTCATGGCAGGAGAGGACAGTAAAAACAACAGCAAAAAGGGAGGAGGAGCATGAGAGAAGAATTTTTCTGTCCCTTATATTGTACTATATACAATATGTACTATATGTACAATATTGTACTATATTCAATATGTATATGGCTACCCACCATAGGGCGAGTGCAGCACTGACACCCATAAACCCAACATTGGACCATGAATCAGTCACAAATTCTAAAATCCTGCCCCATGACTGCATGAGGCTTTGGGGAGACATTTAGACACAAACTGTAACAACTTTTTGTGTAAAGAGACATGTGGATGATATAAAAGACTAGAGGATAATATTGTTTTGGGAGATTTTATTTGAATATAATTTCAAAAATGAAAGGATACAAGAATAGTTAATATTCTCTGTATACAGTTATATAGTTTACCCCCAAACACTTCCATTTCATTTATTTATCAATTGTGTATCTTCTTTCAATGATACCACCTCATTTATGAGTGTATCTCAGGCATCATGTCCCCCTCCGCTATAAACAAATCAATGTGCATCTCCTCAGAACAAGGACATAAGTTAACTAATGACAGAATTTTCACAATTAGGAAATTTTTAGAGTTAGGAAATTTAACACAGATAAGACATTATGGCTTCACCCAAAATTCATATTCAAAATACTTGAGTTATTCCAGGAACATCCTTTGTACTCGTTTTTGCAACCTAGTATTTAACTGAGGGCTTAGAATTGCTTTTCCTTTCCATGTCTCTTTTCCTCAGTTTTATGGGTTTCCTCAGTTTAATTGGTTTGATGTGTTTGAAAAGTATGTTCCTTTAATATTTCTTCATGATTTGATTGATACCGTAAACTTCCAAAGAGTTGCAGAAATTCATACCTCCATCTCTACTTCAAGGGCAAATCATTACCCTACTTTCTCTGTATCTGCAATCCCCCCTCTGTTATGAGAAATCTACACCATGGTCCTCATCTGTTTGCTCATCACACAATCCTAGAATTCAAGGAAAGACTTTGCAGAAATACCAATTTGCACCATCATGAATCCAAATATTAACGTGAGTCCAGTATTTATTTATCGTCACCTCTTCATCATAATCAACGTACTAGTTACTGTGTTTCCAAGTTACTCATTGT
Organism: Dolichotis patagonum; assembly: GCA_004027295.1. Lineage (NCBI taxonomy): Eukaryota > Metazoa > Chordata > Mammalia > Rodentia > Caviidae > Dolichotis > Dolichotis patagonum. The sequence goes on from PVJX010001651.1 coordinate 45,099, forward strand.
AATGTTTTCTCATTTCAGAGTGCTTATGCTATTCAATGAAATAAACCTATCCTCTATTGTGGTTTATATCTAGATGTCTACCCAATGCCTCATGCTTTCAGAGATGGGGCTTTTGGGGGATGATTGAATCAATATTTTTGTCCACTAATGAGTTTATAGCTAAAGGCAAGGTTGAGAGGAGGTGAGTTATGGGAGTTGTGGCCCAGAAGATTTTATCTCCCACTCTCCTCTCTTCATCTTTCTCTGCTTCCTACTGCCACACCATAAGCTGTTTTTCCCCTGCCATGACCCTCTGCCGTGGTGCCCTGCCTTAGAGCCAGCTGACTATGGACTGAAGCTTCTACAAATTATAAGCTAAAATAAACTCCTCCTTCTTTAATTTGCAAATGTCTCAGTGATGAAAAAGTAAATAAGACATGTTTATTAGTTTCCATATCCATTTCAAGGATTTTGAGTGTACACATTCATACAATAGTTCTAAACTTCAAAACTATATCAAAAGTAATACTCAGAGAAGTGTCACCAGATTGTCAACATACTCTGTATTGACCAAGCTAATCAGTCCCTATTTTCATAATCTCCCTGCCTTTGTTTTTGCAAAATGAATATATATATATATGCTTATTGTTTATTTCTTTCATATCATATATACTGTTCTGCCCTTTGTGCCTTCACTGAGCAGTGCATCCATTTAGTATAAATTAATAGTAATTCTTCTTAAAGTGTTTGCATCATGTGGATATTCTGTCATAAAGAAATAATCTCCTGTGCATTGTTATTTATGACAGGGATAAGCAAACTTTTACTTAGAGACCTAAGGACTAGACATTTGAAACCTGCTAGTCGAAAGCTCTCTGTTGCCTTTGTGGGTCAAAAGCAATCTTATATAATCCATAACTCAGAAAACTGTGTTCGAAGAAACTTGTTTATAAAATCCATAGCTGTCAGGGAGGATTTCAATTGCTGATCCTTAGTTGAGTATATTATTATTACTTTGCAATTAGAAAAAATTCTATGAACAACAACTTTATTAACCTAAATTTCAGTACTGTGTGACTGAATAATTTCAAAACAAATTCCTAGAGGCAAGGTGATTGGCTAGGTCTAAAGTGAATACATGGTTATTTGCTAAACATTGTTAATTTCCCCTGTCTAAAGGCTGTGTCAATTACCTTCCAATTGTGTATTAGGCAGGTTTTCTCCACAGACTTTTCCATCATTAACTGTGGGCAAACACTTTTCACTTTTGAAAATACCATGGGTAAGAAATTATCTTTCAGTATGATTTTATTCAGGGCTCTGGTAATCTTGAGTGGACTATTACAAATTGTCTTTATCAGGTTTAAGAGTAAGGGCTTCATAAGATATGTTTTTGACCTTTTTATGTACAGAGACCTTCTGTAGCAATAAAAACAGCTAATCTTTGAAACTTTACTATAACACCTGGAAAGTTATCAGAAGACCTAGTTTGCTGCAGCAGTTTTTAATTTTTTTTTAACATTCTGACATCTGTGAAAATATTTTATTTAAACTATTTCTTATAGGGTTAATTTTGAGTAACACCATGTCATATTTTCTTGTAGGTTTTAAATTTCTTTGCATAGTTATGTAAGTAAGGTCATAGTAGATAAAAGGAACCTGCTAAGGTCTTCCTGCATACTTTGTACCTCACTGCTGGAGTATACTTGCACCATTTTGCAAAAATAAAACTTGCTTTACAGAGATTTCTTGATGACTCAGTGCTTTATTATCTACACCAACAGAGTCTGGGGGATTATTTTCAACAATGGGGTTGTTCGCGGTGTTAACCTTGCTATAGATATTTATACCCACCACCTCTTTATAGTGAATTTTGTTTTTAACATTAAAACATGTCTTCTTTATAGTACTTTCTCTAGGAGGTCTGATTTCTTCTTTCATATTATTTGTATTACATCGTGTTCTCTCCCTTATCTTTTTAGTCTTTCTGATAGCCTATTTCCTAATATTTTTTCTGACATAAATTAAAAGTAATTTTCTTTTAATAGGTCAGTTCAATTTATGCTATTTCTTCATAGAACTGCATGGTTGATCTTCCTGTAATTATTATTTCCTGTGATAATGGCTAGAGTTATTCAACAGTTCATGAGCATTATTTTTTTTTTTTGCCTGCATTCTCACTAGCATTTACTATTTTGCAACCTTCATGACACTACTCTGATAGGACTAAGCTGGAATCTCAGTGTAATTTTCATTTATTTCCCTGATGGTTACAGATGCTGTACAGTCTTTTTAAAATAATTATTGGCCATTTTCACTTCTTTCAGCAGAATTTATAGTCAAAAATAGCCACTTACCAAATGTGACATACAGATTCAATTCAATTACCATCAAAATTCCAATGACATTCTTCATAAAACTAGAAAAACTTTCCTAAATTCATATGGAAGTGCAAATGACTCATAATGTATAAAGAAATTTTAAACAAAAATTAAAAGGCAGAGTGCAGCACAATACTTAATTTCAAAATATGCTACAAACTCATAGTAAGAAAACCATCTGATTCTTAACAAAGAAGCCAGTCAAGATTGTGAACTGTGCAAAAATAAACCTAAGCCCTTTAACAAATGGTGCTGAGAGAACTGGATATACACATGGGGAAGATTAAAACTGGATACTTATCTATTGCCATGTGCAAAAATCAACTCAAAATTGATTAAAGACTCTGAAACTTTGAAAGTGCTAGAATGAAAGGGAAAATTATTCAAGATGTAGGCCGATATTAGTTGTCTGAGGAATAGTTGGAAAAAAAATTCCTATTATGTGGATTGTTTGTTCACTCTGTTAGTGGTTTCTTTTGCTATGCTAAAGCTTTTTAATATGATATGATCCCAGTTGTTCAGTCTATTATAATATGTCCTGTGTGATTAGAGTTTTGTTCATTGAGTCTTATCTATACAACTGACTTGAAGTATCTTCCAGCAGATTACTTCCATTTTAATAGTTAGACATTTGATCCATTTTGATTTTAGTTTAGTGTATGGTGAGAGGTATGGGCTTAGGTTTAACCTCTGACATGTGGAAAGTCAATTTTCCTTGCACTATTTATTAAATAGACTTACCTTTCCTCCAGGGAAACTGTTTGGCCACTTTGTCAAAGATAAGGTGGTTGACTGTGTTTGGAGTTGTGTCTATGTCTTCTATTCTGTTTCTGCTCTGCTCCAGTGATTTCTAGGTCTGTTTTTTATTTTATTTTATTTTATTTTATTTTATTTTATTTTATTTTATTTTATTTATTTTATTTTATTTTTAGCTTTGTTTTTCCAGTACCATGCTGTTTTATAATAATAGATTTGTAGTATAATTTGATATTGGGGATTTTGATGAGGATGGCATTACATTTGTTGCTCAGAATTGATTTTTGTTATTCTACGTATCTTCTGGTTTCAAGTGTATTTTGGATTCTTTTCTCTAATTCTGTGATGTATGATATTGGTATTTTTATTGGAATTGCATTGTTTGTACGTGTAGAGGCTTATACACGTGTAGAACTTTCCCTAAACAGTTTATGAGAATTGATTATATTATGTGTAACGAAATGAACAGCTACTTTGAAAAAAAAGACACCTTATGGTATCCATTGCTGATTCTATAGCATCATGCTGTGAAATCCAGTAATGCTATTATTCTTTGTTCACAGTGCTTTTAGTCTGTTTTGCATTGTTTAATTTCAACATACATGGAGGTATGGACAGCTAATTTGAAGAGAACAAGAGACATTATGGCAGCCATTGTTGATTTTTTTATTTTCTGGTTTTGAAGACCCATAATGCCGTCATCACTCTGTTCTGATCAGCTTAATACTATTTTGTTTTGTATGAATTCATTTTGTGTGAAGATATGGACAACTATTTAGAAGAAAACAAGAGACATTATGGTAGCCATTGTAGATGTCCTATTGTCTTGCTTTGAAATCTGTTACTTACATTGAAATCTGTTACTTACATTGAAATCTGTTACTTACATTGAAATCTGTTACTTACATTGTTTTCTTCTGATCTGCATTGTTCTGGTTTTTTATGGTTAGTGTTATCCTCTTTAAAATAAAAAAAGTTTGTATATCAACTTTGGAAGTATGGCCATATTCACTATATTCACTATATTGGTTTTGCCTATCCAAGAACAAGTGATATCATTTAATTTCTGATATCCTTTTTGATATCCTTTTTGATATCCTTTTTCACAGTATTATAGTTTACAATGTGAAGATTTTTTTGATTTCTTTCATTAGATTTATTCCTGATTTAATTTTTTGGATGCTATTGTCAAGAGTGTTGTTTCCCTAATTTCTCCCTCAGTGAGTTTGTAACTTGTGTACAAGAAGGCAGTTGATTTTTGAGTGTTGTCTTTGTATACTGCTATGTGCCAAGGGGATGATGAGGCCCCTGGTACCTGTCAGGGGATCACTGAAGGTGAAATAAAGACGGACAAAATTTCAAGATTCGGGAAAACCCAGGAGGAAAACTGTTTCTAGTGAACAAGCTCACCAACATGTACAGACAACTCATTTTTATTAGCCAGCAAGAATCACAGGGTATGGGGTTATGTTTCATTTGTGATATGACTGAAGGAGATTTTGAAAAATAAGGAACAAGTGTACTTCAAAAAGTTAAGGGTGAAAAGAGGGGCAAGCCATTCTCCATACCTGGTTCACTGCACAGTTTAATAGGGAGCTAACTTTCTTCTATTATCCTCAGCAGATAGGATCTTGCCCTGAGAGCACTGGGTTTGTAAGTTTTCCCCACAGAACCAGGAAACACTTAGCTTCCATATAGTTTTCCATTCCAAAAACAAGACAGCACAAGCCTCAAGGCTATGAGGTTCAGGCACTAACCTTGAGGCAGCCCAGTCCCGAACAGCTATGCAATTGAATTTGGTTATTAAATCTCAAGTCTTTTGGTGGAGTTTGGTGGGTCTTCTATGTAGAGTATCATGCCATCTGCAAATAATGCCATCTGCAAATAATGATAATTCGACTTCTTCCTTTCCTATTCATATTCCTCTTATTTATTTTTCTTGTTGAATTCCTCTGGTTAATGTTTCCTGAACTATATTGAATAGGAATAGTAATAGGGACATCCTTGTCTTGTTCCTGATTTTAGAGTGAAAGCTTTCAGTTTTTGACCATTTAGTTTGATATTGGCTTCTGGGTTTTCATAGATGGTTTTTTTTTATCAGATTGATATGATGACCTTCTATTCCAGTTTTCTGCAGGATTTTTTCATCAGTGGGTGTTGGATTTCATCATATACTTTTTCATCGCCTATTGAGATGATCATGTGGCCTTTATCCTTGGTTCTGCTATTGCGGTATATTACTATTGATTTATAATGTTGAACCACCCCTGCATCTCTGGGATGAATCCCACTTGATCATAATCTTCTTGATGATTTGCTGCATTCTATTTGCCAATATAATACTGACAATTTTTTCATCTATGTTCATTAAGGAAATTGGCCCATAGTTCTCTTTTGGGTTTAGATGCTTCACTGGTTTTACTGTCAAAGTCATGCTTGCTTCTAGGGACTGGTTTGGGAGTATTGATTCCTTGTCAATTTCACTACAGAGCTTGAGGAATAGTGGCATTAGATACCTTAAGTTTTTATAAAATTCAGCAGTGAATCTGTCAGGGCCTGGAGTTTCCTTTGTTGGTAGGTTTTAATTGTACCTTCAATTTAATTGACGGATATTGGATTATTTAGAATTTTCATATCTTCTTGATTCAACCATGGTAATTCACATGTATCTAGGAATATGTCCATTTCTTCTGAGTTTTTTATCTTATTAGAATACAGGTTTTTGAAGTAGCTATTACTGATCTTCTAGACTTCTTTAGGATCCATTGTGATTTTACCCTTTTCATTCCTGAATGCATGAGATTGATGAGGTTGGCTAATGGTTTGTCTATTTTATTTAATCTTTCAACAAATCAACTCTTTGATACATTGAGTATTTGTGCAGTTTTCTTAGTATCAATAACATTAATTACTGTTATGATCTTTATAATTTCCTCCATTGTACACACTTTGTGTTCAACTTGCTCCTCTTTTTCTAGAAGTTTGAGGTTTAACATTAGGTTATCTATTTGAATGCATCCTGTTTTTCTGAAGTGGCAAGTCACAGATGTAAATTTCCCTCAATGGACTTCTTTCATTGCATTTTATAAGTTTCAGTATGTCATATTGGCATTTTTGTTTTTAATTGCTGAAATTGTCTAAGTTTTTCTTTAATTTTAACTATGATTCATTAGTTTCTCAGGACAGTGTTATTTAATATCTATTTTAATTTTTTAAATTTTAAAGATAGTAGAATACAACAAAGCAAGATAGAACAAAGCCAATCAAGATAATGCAGTGAGGAAGCTGGGAAGATGGTGGAACAATAAGCAGCAAAGTAGAAAGCCTCTCTGAGAGAAACAGCCCACATACTGAAGTATAGCATTGTGAAGACCAGAAGGAAGGAGATGTATCCTCTTGACCCAGGAAGAAACTAAAGTGAAAAAAAAAGTAAGAAAGAAAAGAAAAGAAAAACTTGGACAGAAGGTGGTAGGCAGATGCACTATCACCAGAGCTGGTCCCACTGTGTGCAAAGCACCTGGAACCTGGAGACACATGGTCATGGTGAAGTTGGGGGCTGGCAAGCCCAAGGGCCTTGACAGGAGGATGTGGTCATGGAGGGGAGCAAGGGACCGGACAACTGCACTGGCTCACGGTGAGTGTGGGGGACTCAGTCCTTCCGTGACAGTGGGTGATTGGCCAGGCGCCATTTTGGAGTCAGGCAGGGTAAGCCCAGAAGCAGACCTGCAGCTGGCTTCACTCAGCTACTCCAATCACAGAGCAGATTGGTGAGAACTGCTTGGACTCAGTTGTACCCCTGTGCGTGATCCAACAGCCAAGGCAGAGGTTTCCCTAAAGCTATCCCTAACCAGCCCTGACTATGCAGTCCACACTAATGTGGTGAAGACTCCCAGTGGTTGACCAGTTCAGAAGGGAGGGGCCAGCCTGCCCCACCCCTACTTATACTCCAGTAGTCACCAGCAGATTGGGAAAAGCAGCAATCCCTAGCCAGCATTCTTCAGAATTATAACCAATACAGGAAGTGTTGGGGACCCCACTATCCACTTGTCTAGAAGAAACCAGGAACATGACAAGAGGAAGAAACAAAAGGCAGTCTCTAGCCTCCAACCCAAACAGTACTGGCCATGGAGAGGTAAACACAGAAGAGATTGGGGGTTACACACCTGTAGTTTCTGAAGCAACAGCATCGGACATAAAGAAACAACTTGGTGAAATTATAAAAGAACTAAAAACAAATATTAATACAAGTAAAGGAAAATATAAGAAAAATAATAAAGAAATGCTAAGCACCTCTCAAGAATACACAAATGGAAGAATAGAGGAGCACAGAAAAGGAGAGAAACCTTCAATGAAGAATATAAAAAATTTTTGAATACATGCAACAGATTCAAAGAGATTATCAGGAAGTTAAAAACTCCATTGAAAGCTGGCAGAACTGTTTGAAAGAAACTAGAGATGGACTATCAAACCTTGAAGATAGGTTTGCAACTTGTAATCAAGAAAGGAACCAGGAAGTAACAATAAAAGTATAAAAGATGACAAGAGGATCTATAACTTAAGAATAAAAAATGTGCATGAAAAAGCAGAGGTAAACACAAATGAAATACAAAGGACATTTACAGAAATAATTAAAGAAAACTTCCCAAGCATAGGAAAAGGCAATGATATTCAGATATATAAGGCATACAGAACTCCAGCCAGCTATAACCAAATAGGTTTACATCCAGACATATAATACTCAAGATTACAGAATTTCAACACAAGAACAGAATATTAAAAGCTGTCAGAAAAAATAAACAGATCACCTATAAAAGAAAACCCATCAGAATCACAACAGAGCTCTTGACATAAACCATCAAATCAAGAAGAGCTTCGAGTGAAGTATTCCAAGCCCTGAAAGAAAATAACCTCCAACACAGATTGATGTACCCTGCAAAACTATCTTTCAAAATTAATGGAGAAACAAGATGCTTCTATGACGAAGAGGAACTGGGGGAGTTCATGACCACCAATCCAACCCTATAAGTAATACTGAAGGACATTCTAGAGAGAGATAAAGAAGACAATGGTTTCAGGAACAGTGACAGAAGGGGCTCACTGAATGGGGAAGATATTAGATTGAAGGGGAAAAGTAGACAACCAACAGCAGAAAAACAGCATGACAGAGATGAGGCAGAGAAGGTTGGCCATAATCACTCACATGGATGGCCTTGATACCCTAATAAAAAGAAACAGAGGCAGAGTAGATCAGGAGATAGGATCCATTAATATCCTCTATATAAGAAATACAATTAACCCAAAAGAGGGCTTATAGACTGAAAGTCAAAGATGAGAAAACAATGTTTTATGTGACAGAGAATCAGAATAAAAGTGGGAATAGTTTGCCCATCAGCTGCAGATTGGTTGGAAAAACATAACATTTTTATACAATAGAGAACTACTCAGTTATAAGGCAGGAAAACCCTGAGGCTCTTGTAGGTAAATGGATACAACTTGAGATCATGCTCAGGGATAAAAAGGTTTAGAATCACTGAGGTAAATAGCAGGTTGCCTCCCCAATCTAAAAACTAAAGAAGTTAGTGATATACAAAATGTACAATGAACCCTGTGAAAGTGAAAGGGGAGGAATTGTCTAAAAAGGGAAGGCAATGGACATTGTTAATGTTGTGTCATGATTTGAAACTCATTGTTTTCATCATTCTGTTTAGTTTGGTTATAGTCTGTTCCAGTTTGTCTACTTGTACTAGATTTGATGACATAGAGAGCTATTCCAAAGATAGCAAGATATACTATGGTAACCATTTTTGATTTCCTATTAACTTAATTTGAAGCACTGTATTGCTTTCACTGTCTTGTTTTGACTGATTTTATTTGAATCTGTTTTATTTGATTAGTGTCTTGTTTTGACTGACTTTATTTGAATCTGTTTTGTTTGATAGTATCAAGTCTGAGACTTGATACAAATAAAATAAGTCAAAACAAGACAGTGAAAGCCATACAGGAACCCATTCTGTTTTGACTATTATCTTCTTTGAAGTCCTATAATGTCTCCAATGTTTTGCTTTTATTGATTTTGTCCTGTACTGCTATGTTCAATTTTATTATGCCCTTTCTATTTCTATGGGCAATTCTATTAAAGATAACAAGAGACATTATGGCAACCATTGTTGATCTCTTTGTATTTTGCTTTTAAATCATGTACTCTGTCCATCCTTTTGTATTGCCTGACCCATTTTGTTTTCTCTCATTTTGTTTTATTCTCTTCAAATTAAAAAAAGACAATGCAGTGAAACTGGTGCACAACTTCAGAGCAGGAAACCAGAATAACAATATTAGCTACCATAGTATATCTTGCTATCTTCACAATAGTTGTCCATTCAATCAGGTATAGCAATATCAAACCAAAGACAGAACACTATAAAACCAATCAAAACAGAATATTGAATAGAGTAAAACAATTAATCACAGCAAAGCAAAACAGTGAAAACAATATTGGCCTTCAAAGAGAAGATAGAAAGTAATCCCCCGTATTTGCTATATTGCATACTGTCATCTTCCCAAGAGATGCTCAGACCTCTGGCCCCAGATCAGCATAATCAACCCAACAATACAAGCCTTTAGTTGCTTTATGTATGTTAGTTGCTATCAACTCTGGCTGACCTTGAAACCATTTAGTAGGCTCATGGGAGACTCTGACTTATTATCTCCCTGGCATGCCTGCTGCTTACCAGAAAGGCTGGCTCGTTGCTTTCTTGGTTGGTACCCCAAGTTCTAGCATGGTTGATTCTTGGGAGATGCTGGCTTATTCTCTCTCTGGCGTGTCTGTGCCTCATGCATTTTAATGTATTTTTTGTGGTTTCTTTTGACATTGATTTCTAATTTTATGGCACTATGATCTGATAATATGCATAGGCTAATTTAAATTTCTTTCCATTTACTTAAGCATATTCTGTGAGCTAGTGTGTGGTCTATTTTGGAGAAAGTCCCTTATTCTGCTGGAAAGAATGTCTATTCTGTTGTTGGAGGGTAGAAAGCTCTATAGATATCTACTAAGTCCATTTATTCAAAGTTTGGCTCAGCTCTGATATTTCTTTGTTCTTTTTTTGTCTAGTTGATCCATTTCTTCATGACAGTGAGGGTACTGAGGGCCTCCATCACATTTCTGAATTTCTTTTTTGAGTTAAATACATCTCTTGTAAGCAGCATATTGTTGGATCTTGTTTCTTGATTCATTTTACCTGTTACTTTTGATTAATGAATTGAGATAATTTATATTGATGGTATATATGATATATGTTGACTTATTCTTGTCATATTATTTTCCTGTTCTTGGTTCCATTTCTTTCCCTTTTACTTAATTGCTTACCTTACCTGGTAGATTCATTTTATTAGAGTTCGTGAAACTGTTGTTTTCAACATCTCTTTCTAGAATATCCTTCAGAAATTTTTCTAGTGAAGGTTTGATGGTCATAGATTACTTCAGGTGTTCTTTAGAATATATAAAGATCTCAAAAATAGGCTCTTCTAAATATAAAGTCTTTACTCAAAAATGGGCTTCTGAAGTGAGTATAAACTTTTGACATTGAGAGGTACAAACAGGAAATAAATATGTGAAGATATGTTCAACTTCACTGGTCATTTGAGAAATGCAAATTAAAATAACACTGAGATTCCATTGCAGTCCAGATAGAGTGTCTCCCATCAAGATATCAATTCATAACAAATGTTGCTTTCAAAATTGTTACACAGATTTAAAGCAACCCCCCCAAAAAAATACCATTGACATACCTCACAAACTAGAGAAAATATTCCTAAAATTCATTTGAAAACAGAAGAGACACAGAATAGCAACAATTCTGGGCAACAAGAGCAAGTCAGGGGCCATCACAGTTCCTGATTTGAAAATATACTACAAAAGTACTGTGATAAAATCAGCATGATACTGGCAAAAAAAAAAAACCCACCATACTTGAGAATCAAAGGAACCCAATAGAAGATGCAGATACAATTCCAAACACTCTTACCTTATCTTTGATAAGGGGACAAACATGTTCACTGGAAGGAAGATGTTCTCTTTAATAAATGGTGCTGGAAAAACTTTCTACATGCTGCAGACCAAAACTAGACCCATGCCTGTTAACATGCGCTAAAGTCAAAATGGATCAAAGATTGAGATATTAAAACAGAAACACTAAAAATACTGGAACAGAAAATAGAAATCTTGAAGTCATAGGTATAGACAGAGTTCATGAACAAAATCCAGACTATATGGAAAATACTACAAAGAATCAACAAATGGAATATCACCTTATTAAAAAGATTTTGCACAACAAAAGACATTATCAAGACAACTCATAGAGCAGGAAAAAATTATAGCATGCTGTCCCTCAGACAGGAGACTTATATCTCAAACATACAAAGAATTGAAAAAAAAGGCCCCCAAATTCAAAGATCCAATCCAAAAATGGGCATCTGAGATGAATATACACTTCTCAGATGAAAAAATACAAATGGCAATTAATACATGAAAAAGTGTTCAGTATCATTGGTCATTTGAGAGATACAAATTAAAACAACACTGAAATTTCATGTCACTCCAAAAAAAGAATGGCTGTCATTAAGAAATCAACTCATATCAAATGCTAGAGGGGTTATGGAGAAAAAAGGAACCATTCTCCATTGTTGGTAGGAGTGTAAATTGGTTCTATCACTGTGGAAATCATTATGGATATTCTTTAAAAAGTAAAAGTAGAGGTTCCATTTGACTAAGCAATTACCCTTCTATGTATCTTCCCAAAAGAGTGAAAAGCATCATACCATAGTGATACATGCACACCCACATTTATAGTGGCACAATTTGTAATAGTTAAATCTTGGAAACAGCCCAGATGCCCATCAAAGTATGAATATATAAGGAAAATGTGATTTTTACAGACAAGGGAGTACTATTCTGCCATAAAGAAAGACATTCTTGAGACATTTCTTACTATATGGATATACCTCAAAACCATAATTTTTCATGAAATAAATAGGTCACACATTTAAACATTGCATTGTTTCTTTATGTGAGAAATGTAAAAGGTAAATGATAGACATTTGGAAGTAGAAAATATTCAAATGAGAAGGAGAACATGGAGGAAGGATGAGGGAAGGGAGAGAAGCAGGATAAAAAATAATGAATTTAAGGAAAATAATAGAAACAAAGTTTAGTAAAATAAGAGGGGGAAAAAGTTAAGTTAATGGAGGGGAATGGGAGAAAAAGAATTAAGTTACCTTATATACAGGTACAAATTACCCTCTGACGAATGTGATCACTATGTATGTCAAATGTGTACCAGTAAAATTAATTTTTAAAAAGATAGAGACAGAGGCAGCAACTTTCTGACCAATACTCCAATAGCCTATAAAATAATAGAAAGTGTTGACAAGTGGTGTTGCATGAAATTAAAAAACTTCTGCATGGAAAACTAAGCAACAGAACAAAGTGACATCATATAGAATGGGAGAAAATCTTTTCCAGTTATTCATCCAACAGTTAATACTCAGAATAAAAAAAAAAACAAAACTTTAACTCCTAAAGGAAAGCAAAAAAAATCCCAGTCAATAGATAAGTAAATTAATTTAACAGATATTTCTCAAAAGCAGTACAAGTGAACAATACTTTGAAATTATTTTATATTCTTCTACTCTTTTCCCCACATCCACCTTATTCTTAAATATTGAACTCAGTATATTAATTAATTTCCATCAATCTTTCTGCTTGAGCTTTCTCATTCCTGTCTCAGTTGATGGAGCTCAGCTTTTGGAAGATTCCTCAGTAAAGTTTATAACGACCACATGCTTCCTATTCTTCCATGACTAAAATTGTTATTCTAGAGCATTGGTTCTAGATTGCTTAAACTGGATATAAAGTCCAGAGTTAACATAGTCTCCCAAAGTCAGTAAAAACTGTCCATTTTCACTTTGACATATCTACTGCTAGACAAATTTCTAGATCTTGTTGCTCATTTTTGTATTTTTTCCTTGAAGTCATGTGAATAAAGTTAAATAGTTTTGTGGAAAAAGATTTTAGAGACTTTGGGTAGATTTCTCAGGTCTCATAGGCCCTTGAAAGTGACTCTGATCTTCTTTTACTTCAAGAAGTGTGTATGAACTGCTGATTAAACATTAGTTGTGTTCTGATGCTTTTCTTTTCTTTTCTTTTCTTTTCTTTTTTTTCTTTTCTTTTCTTTTCTTTTCTTTTCTTTTTGGTAACTCTAATCACACATAACTTGAATTTTGTCTTCATGCCTCTACTTTATTTCAATCACTTTTCTTTCACCCTTTATGCTTCTTCCTTTTTCTCATTCTCATTCTCCTTGATATTTTCCTGGCTTTCTCCTCTAAATTCTACAACATTTCTATTCAAGTAAATTCTCTTTCTCTGGTAGTTTGCATCAATTTCTGATATCATGGTATCTCTTTCTTTCTTTTTTTCCTTCTGAATTCAAAACAATTCTAGAGGCTGGGGATTTAGCTCAGCATCATAAGCACCTGCCTGAGCATGAGGTCATGAGTTCAATTCGGGTACAAAAAAATGAATACATCCAATTAATCAAAAAAAATTCTTGTTGGGCATGGTGGCTCCTACTTATAAACCCAGGATTCAGGAGCCTGAGACATGAGGATAACTGTGAATTTGAGGACAGCCTGAACTACATAGTAGGATCCTGTCTCAAGAAAAGGAAATAAATAAATAAAACAAACACTTAAATTCTCATTTCTTCCCTGTTTGTTTCTTTTAGTATCTGAATTTGTGATGACATGAAATACTTGTGTGAGCATAATTAATTCACTTTGAAGTATTACATTACTTTTGAGGTTTGGTTGTTTCTATATGTTTGGGGGGTTGTCAATCTGAATGCTTTGATTTGAAATTTTTGCTTATTCTTAGGTTTGGTTTGCATAGATGGAGACTATTTCTATATAGTCATATTATGATGGTTGTGTGATATTGCAAGTTTATATTTTAGGAGAAAATTTCTACTTTTGTAGCTAAGTGTACCTGCTATAGTGGAATCTCTGGGTTAAAAGGAGGAAGGGCTACGTATCCTTTGGTATTGTAGGATCTGTATTGTATTGAGAATTCTTTATTTTTCCCTTTTCCTCTCTTTTCTTTTTTAACCTGTCCTAATCATCAAGGAGGGCCTGTTCTCAAGTTGTATCTTCTTAGCTGGTGACAGCACATTTCTGAGTTCCACTGAATTGAAGACCTCCCCTCCAGCTGTATATTGATCTTTTGGGATAATGTTAGAATATTTACATCTTAGCATGGAGTTTATATTCTTACATCTGTTGTTAAGAGCAATCTAGGTCTTTTATTTTCTACCTTTCTCATATGTGTCTTTTGCAAATTCTGTTAGAATTCCACCAGGACTTATCTCAGAGTCTAGAGAAATCTCTACACAGTCTGGTAGCTAATTTTCTGCCAATAAATAATTTGAAGTCTGTAGTGTATTTTGATATTCTGTTTGTTGGAAAGTATTTTATTTCTTCTAAGTTTTGGGCAGGGAAAAGTTTTAAGGCTGTGTGTAAAGATCAAGGCTCGGGTGCCATTATGATCTCAGTCACTTGGAAGTGCCGGGAGGACGTCTATAAACTGCCAAAAATAAACACTCATGGTCTGAGCTTATATGTCCAGTTGAGTTATTGCTAAAAAATGAAGTGAGGTCAGGTGCAATGATGCATACTTTAATCCCACCACTTGGAAGACTGAAGCAGGAGGATCACATTGAGTTGGAGGCCATCCTGGAACTAAATGGAGAGTTTAAGTCTAACTTGAACTACATAGTAAGATCTGTTTCAGAAAACCATAAAGAAATAAATAAACTGGGGTGAAAAATTAAAGGCAATATGGACAGACATTAAGAAAGAAGAGGCAAGCACATGATTACAGGGTAGATGACAGCATGAAAACACTTGTGATAAGTTGCTGACTAAATAGCGATTGACCTCCCAAATAGTATCCTGCTGAACCCCAGAAGCTGAATGCAAATCATGCAAGCAGTGAGATTCTGTTTATGTAACGTTCTAGGATGGGAAAGACTGAAGTACATTGAAATGTCACAACGAAAGTTTGCCCCAGGCTGGGTGGGGTATGTGGTGACCAATGGAGATGAATACAACAAAGTCCGAGGAAAGATTTGGGACATTAGACCTATATATCATATATATCATGGTGGCTACCAGAAGGTGTACTTTCCTCGGTGCTCACTGAAGTGTTCACCTTGTATAGTTCCACTTTATGGTATGAAAATCCAATTCAAAGTTGCTTTTTTAAGAAGGTAAAGGTGTTTTCAGAAAAAAAGAAAAGCTAGTAGAATTTATTTGCATCACAACTGTGTTACAAGGTACACTGTGAGTAAAGAGAATGTTTCAGTCAAGGAAATCCATCCCAAGTGGGAGCTTGGGTCTATGGGAAAGGAGAGGGCTCTTGATTTTAGGGCCTTGATTCCTTCTGTTCACCACAATGCGCCATCTTCCTGGGTAGCCCCACAGGACTGACACCTTGCTTCAGAAATGCTGGGCAGTGGGGTTTCCCTGCGGCATCCAACTGCATCACTTGCTGTACCCAACACGTACTATTCTCTCACTGTTGAGGGCAGTGGCCATAGAGCATTCTGCAGGTCTCTTTGAGTTGACCCACTCTCAATTTGTTACATAACTTTTTGTTTTCAGTTAAATAAACTCATGTTAAGTAAGTCTTGAAGTTTTTCCAAATATATACCTAGAAGGAAATTTGTCAGATTGCTGAATCATCTGTAGATCAATTCTTAAGCACAGGAGAGCTCAGGAAATATCACAACTTGAAATGGTTGAAATGGCTGTTTGGCAATTGACTATTGAAAATGAAAAGATGAGTAAAAACAGAATTTTCAGGCATGGAAAATTTACGGTAAAAAGGCTAATGGGGGACAACATTCATCTATATACAGCACTGATAATAAAGGGCTTTAAGAATCTCACCCACAGAACAGAGTGTTTTATCAGTCTTGGCAATACCAGTCAAAATAATACAAACTCTACGAAAATGGAAGGAAGGAAGACTTGAGTGGTTAAAATCCTAAATTTTCTAAATCTCTTTTGAATGAAATGGAAATTTTAAACAAAAACTGGAACCTCAATGTTTTTCAAAAAATTTTTTTAGATCTCAGAAGGATCTTGCCTAGAATAAATATAAAAGATATTTTTCTAAAATTCAAAAATTTCATCAGTTTCACTTCCTTTAGTTTAATTCTAGTAAAATTGAGCTTAGAATCACAAGGTATAAACATATGGTGAAAGTATAACTTGCTATTTATTACAATAAAGACAAATTGTCATTAACCCCCCCTTGAAATACCTCCCCTGCATTTTAAATACTCTTATCCTATCATTCTTACTACTTCTGAAACAGTTTTGAAACTTCTCTTTTGTGTCTTTAATTGTACTGCTGTGGCTGCCTCAGTGTCTTGAATCAACCCAAACTGTTTTGCTTTCACAATCATTTTGACTTTGAGGAAGGCCCAAGAGTTGTATGGTGCCAGATTCAGTGAGTAGGGGATTCAGGATACGCTGTCATGTTTTTGTGAGCCTGCCTTCCTATTGGATGAAACTCAGCAGTAGCATTCACCTTATTTTTGATCACTCTTCATAAAGGCATGCAAAAAACAAAACAAAACAAAACCCCCAAAAACCTTCAGAACTGCTTTAGAAAGTAGCAAGAACAATGGTATGATGTGTTTCCCAAAAGGATTAAAAGCATCATAGCACAGTAATATGTGAGCACCCATGTTTATAGCGGCATGGTTTGTAACGGGTAAGTCTTGGAAACAACCCAAATACCCACTAACTGAGGAATGGACAAAGAACATGTGGCTTTTTTATACAATGTAGTGCTACTCAGCCATAAGGAGGGATAAACTTGAGACATTTACAGCTAAATGGCTGGACCTCGAGGCCATACTTTTTAAAATTTTTATTTTAATGAAAATCAAACAAAACAAAGCAAGGCAAAGCAAAACAAAATAAAACAAAGTAGGGCAGAGTAAAATAATGAAAATAACACAGGATTTCAGAAAAAGCAGGAAATCAACAGTGGCTACCATAATGTCTCTTGTTTTCTTTGAAACAGTCGTCCATACTTTCACACACAGTAAGTCAATACAAATCGAAATAGTATAAAAGCAATCAAAACACAAGAATGAGAGCATTAAGGGCTTTCAAGACCAGACATTAGGAAATCAATAATGGCTACTATTATGTCTCTTGTTTTCTTCAAAATAGCTGTCCATATCTTCATACATATTGAAATCAAATAATTGAAAACAGACCAGAACCACTCAAAACCAATAATAAAATCATTATTGGCTTTTGAATCAAAATGATAGAAAATTGTCAGTGGCTACCATGGTGTCTCATTTTGAGACCATGAAATAAATTAGAATGAAATATATCAGACACACATGTAAATATCACATTACCTCTCTGGTGTGAGAAAGTGGATATGTAAATAAGAACCAAAATGTATAATAGATACTGTGAAAAAGAAAGAAATTGTTCAAACAGAAGGGGAAATTAGAGGGAAGAGAAAGGAAGAGAAAGAGAAAAATGGGAAAAAGGGATAAAATGGAAACAAAGCTTTGAAAGTAAGGAATAAGAAGGGAAAGAATTGAAGGGAGGAGAAGGGAATGGGGAAAAGAGGCACTAAGATGTATCATGTACAGGTACAAATTCCCTTTAATGAATGTGTTCATTATGTATATCCAAATTGTACCAATAAAATTACTAATAAAAAATGAAGCAAAGGGGACTTTTTAAAGGGGGATTAATGGTAATGTGTGTTTTTGTGTGCATATTTAGCATATATTTTGATCACACCTTGTATTAAATAGAAGTATATAATGATTCTATTAAAATGAAATTCTCTATTCTAACTGTATATAGGAGAAAAATATGCATTGATGTTAATACAATATTAACAATGGTTATTATGAATTGAGATTTAGAAAATTTTTTCTAAGCTCTTTAAAGTTATTTTACTACTTTTATATAGTTTATAGCAAGCACAATAACAGTGATGACTGGTGATTAGTCAGTGCTTTTTCTCTTCCTAGTGATGCTTTTGGTGCCTGGTTTTATTTGATTGTCTTGATCTTAAGCAGAACTCTGAAAATGAGCCCTACTTTGCAGACTCAGACATTTTTTGAGAATTCTGGGGCTGCCTAGGGTTTAGCTGACTATAAATTCATGTTTAATCCTGACACCATGACTCCTCCTACTGTAATTTATTCCTACAGCTGGACCTGTTTTTATGTAAGCTACATATCATTTGGAGACTGGTCAGAAGGCAAAAACTACACCAGCTATGAAACAGAGATAATTATTTTTCAAAAAGAACCATTGTTTCAGTATGAAACTATTAACTGGGTTGCTGATAAGTAGAAGACACTGAAGAGTCATGCAAAGAACCAGCCAGCATCCCTGGCAGAGAACATCAAGGGAGAGATGGACATATTAAATCTTTGAGCCTAAACAGGGTGCCCCGCAGAGCGGGACCCCAGAAGTGGAGTGCTGCTGCCGAGCTTGCGCTGAGCTTAGAGATGGAGGAGGAATGGGGTTGGGGGCTGCGGGACTCAGATCTTAATGAGGAGCCTGTAAGGTGTGACATGCATGTCCTACAGTAATCTCAAAATCAACTCATACTTAAAGAACATACTTCCATTTCTGAGCAAGGTCTGCAGGTCTGCAGCCTCTTGCTCACACATTCTCTTGATAAAGCCCAATATGGAGGCAGCTAGACAACCAGAAGTGAGGTTCAAAAAGACATGCTATAGCCTGACAACCAGAGGCTGGGTAAGCACCCTGCACTGGGCAACAGGAGCATGGCTCCTGGCCCAGTCCAGCCCAGGGCTACTGCGCACAGCTTTCTCTATCATCACTTCCAGATGGTGCAGAAGCAATCTGTTTCCACCATGCTAAATCTGGCTGTGCTGAGCCATGGCATTCACGCTGTCTCCCAAAAGTGCAGAGGCTCCCAGTAGCATCAGACTCTGCCCATCCCTGAGACACAGGGATACTGTTCTTTCCGTGCTGAACTCACTTTAGACTCACACAAATCCTTATGGGTTCCTGAAAACTTAACTGCAAATGTACTTAACAGAAATACATATAAACCAAGGAGGAAAAAGAAGGAAGAAAGAAAGAATAGAGAAAAATCTGTGAGCACACAGCAAGTAGGAAGAGATGCAGAACTGCCTGTGTCCTTGCTCTTATAACCCCTAGGGTACTGGAATTGATCCTTCCAACTTCATTTCAGGGATTGAAATATGTAATAAAACTTAGGGGCTGGGAGACAGTTAATCCAAAATTATTTTTTAAGAAGAAGCAAAGAGAAACAAAGGTAATCAACCTCCCAACCAGGGGAGTTTTCCTACCAGACAGTTTGGCTCAGAGGCTGAGGTGTTCCTCACGGAGCTGACTGTGATTGGTAGGAAGGGACTGTGGCTTGAGTATCTCTTCTGACCTTCGAGAATATGATGAGACAGTCACTGGGACTGTAGAAGAGTTGGGGCCCAAACTACACAGAACAAGGACATGGGTACCTCAGAGGTAGCACACAGTAGCTCTTCAGCTTAGAGGTTAGGAGCTCAACACAAAAGACCTGTGACTCCCAGAAAAAGTCAACTTTGTGTACCATAGCCTGGTACATGGACCAAGTTCTCCCAGGAAGTTCAAACTCTTGAACTTTTCTTAACCTTACTTTCCTTGTAATGGAGGAAGGAGGAAGGAAAAGAAGAAAAGCTCAGGGTAGGACGGGAGGGAGAAAAAAGGAAAAGAGCTAAAGGGACAACAGAGAGCCGAGAAATCGTAATGGGAAAAGTAGGCATCAAATACTGATTCTGGGACCCCAGCTGTGTGGTTCCAAGCAGACATTCCAACTCTTGGAGCACTCATTTCTCTGATAACCACTTTGTGTGATTCTTCTCAAAATGAGCAATTCTACCTGCACTCACCGGGGCGTGGCTTAGAAAAGGTGGGAAACCCACAGTCAGTAGCAGCCTTGCAATAGACACTATCATTGCTAATGTTATCAGGACCTAACAAGTTCCATTTTATAACCTGAAATCCCCCTGATCTGCTTTCAGGAATAGATCTTGAGGGCCCGGGGAGGCACTCAGCACTGTCCTGGTCTCTAGGGGCAAATGCTGTGGATACTGCACCTGTTTCCAGAGGCAACAAAGTGGGAAAGTCACCCTCTTACTCTTCAAGGCCCAGGCTAGTGAGCTGAGATCCTCCCTCTGTGTCAGACACTGCACACTGAGAACTCATAGTAATTACAGTTATTTCCCAGGGAGCTCAGAGCAGGAGGGTGATGGGCAGCATAGCCATGGAATGTCCAACCCTTTTTCTCAAATGGTCTGGACAGCTGCTATAAGGTTGTGTGCCACAACCTTCTTTCCAGGCTCAACTCAGTCTCAGCTAATGTCCTGAATCTGTTCTCTTCAATACTTGGTCTTCTTTCTTCCCAAGCCATGCCATCAAACTGTTCAACTTGCTTTTTCCAATAAGTCTTCCCAGATTGAACTCTTTCCTTTCACTCAGCTTCTACATGAACCTCAATGAATTTCCTCATCTACTATATCAACCATGAGGCAGTCTTCCCAAGTTTATGGGTGAGTTGGTGATTCATGGAAGGCAAGTTGTGTCCTCCCTTTATCCTGAGAGATGTCACCATAAAGATAGGAACCACTCTTCTGAACATTGGACAGGCACTAGACATATGGTATCTGCAGAGGTGGGTACGTGTACAGCAATGTCCGATGACTGATAAGGTGCTCATGCTTTATTGCAGTGGAATGCACAAGGAACTGGAGTCAGCTCCAGGGGATGTGCAGCAGAAGAGAGGGTGAGAAGAGCAAGCATCTATAGATGGAAATGCACAGTCTCACTTTTGGAACCCAGTCACTGTTACTCAGAACTAATTTAAATTTAACCCTTCAACCAAAATGGAACTACAATATCCTAATCACATCTTGGCTTGCCATTGTTTTCAGAGCCAAGCACTCCAGGCTTTGTGAGCCTGAAAAAAAAGAGACTAAGAATAAATATTTCTTCCATTCGAATCTTGTTTCTAGTCCTACGGTACATAGAGAAAGTGTGGCAGGAGATTCACACAGCCACTTTTGACTGGGTCCAGCACTGTGCATGTAATCACACCCTTTGCTCTAGTCCACCACTGCAGGTCATGAATGACACTGACCTTATCAGGTAGAATTGAATATCCTTGATGTCTCCACATGGACCATGGTCACGCACATGCTGTGCCTGGGGAAAGCATGCACAGATCATTCCAGTCACTTTGGTGTCTGGAGATAGTGACCCTGAGTGGGTCAGCCTGTTCTGTCTCTGACAATGACAGCCAGACAGCAGGGTCAAGAAAATTGACAGGGACACTGTTTTAGTCAAGACTCTCCAGAGACATAGGGCTCGCAGGATAGATTCTATACAGACAGTCCTAATGTTGCAGGGGTTTTTTTGTTACTGTACAATGGTGCAAAACTATACAAATTCAATGAAAACTGTGTTTCAAACTTTGAGTGTTGATCTTTTCCTAAGCTGGCAGTATTCAATAAGATACTCTCTTTGGGCAGTGAGAAAAACTGCAGCCCCAGGTGGGAATGAGCTGATACTCCACAATGCTCTGTGTTATTAAGCTGTAATGGGCCCTAGATTAGCTGTATGAAATGCATTTTGATTTATAGTGTTTTCAACTTACGATGCGTTTTTCTGATGAGATCCCATCATAAGTCAAAACACCCATGTCTTTATATAAGTCTTTATGTAGGTTTAGCATAGGGAATTGACTTATGGAGACTGAAAAGTCACTCAATTTGGAACCTCAGGAAAGCCAATGGTTAGTTCGCAGAGGTCAAAGGCCTGAGAATCAGGGGAACTTGTGATGAAAATCTCATCTGAGGGCAGACGATGAGTTAGGATGAACCATTTGAAGCCAAGAGGCAGGGTAAAATGTCAAACTTTTCCTTTCTATGCTTTTAGTCTATTCAGTCTCTTGAGAGACTGGGTGAAGCTCAGACATTAGGGAGGGCAGTCTGGTTTCCTGAGCCTACAGACTCAGATGTTCTTACCCACAGGTACCCTCAAACACACCCTAAACACTTTGATAATCTGAGCACACCATGGCTACTCAAATTGACACATAAAATTGACCTGCCACATACCAAGGTAGGCAGCATCATTTTCTCTTTGCTTTCCTCTCCTCTGAGCCAGAGGACCCCATGCCACGGGCTGCTCAGTGGCCTTTCTTCCAGCCTGGCAGTTGCTTCCAGGAAATGGGTGCTGACCAAGTAGGGCTCTTTGTTGGCATCCAAGTGTTTCAGAAATTCAAGAGTGATATACACTCAAGTCTAACATCATTGTAATAAATTATGCTTATTAAAGTGTCTGGAGTTCCTACTGCAACCAGTGATGAGAAAATTCCATGTCTGAGGGTCTGTATGGGAACAGAATCCTCAGAAACAGGACATTAAAGCCCTTGAAAAAGCAACATGACCAAATGTATGCATTGCCACAGATAAATTCATGGCAGGGTGCAATTTTTGCTGGCTTGGGATGAAAAAGTTTCATTCTAGTTGAGGTTCTGCTAGTTAGTGACTATGGCCTGGGCAATTTGAGGCACCTTCCTGTGCCTCAGTTTCTTCAGATGCTGATCGAATCTGTCATCTGTGATGGACTGAGTTGCTGTCCATCCTTGCCTTGTGAGAGGATGCCACCTCCCTTCTGGTTGACTTAGAGTTACTGACCAGCTCTGGACAAGGGACTGTGAGTAGAAGTGTCCCTCGGGGGCAGAAGCTATGAGATCAGTATGCTTCTGGCCCAGGTTTCCCATCAGCCTGGGGCCTGGGATGAGGCTGACTAAGATGTAGGGCACAGATCTCCTGGCCTACAGTGTAGAAGGCATGAAAATGTAGCAGGCATGAAAAATAACCTGTGGCTTGGAACCACAGACATATCTGGATTGTGTGTCACTGCAGCGTTGCCAAGCCTGTCCTGACTAATGCTTTCTCTCATCTTGGATTAGGAAGGTGAGTACTGAGCACTAGAAATTTCCTGCTATGGTGGATCTTGACACTTGGGATTCATGCCTTAATTAAAGACTTATACTTTCTCATGTGTTAAGAAAAGTAAGTGAAAGTAATTATGCAATTCAGAGAAGTAACAGAATTCAGAAGAAACTAAAGTGACATACACTTCTTAAAGGATTGGGTGAAATGAAATGTGCTGTATCTTTTATCACTATGAATGGAAATTACATAGCAAAGCAAAAGATTTACACAGAAGAATAAACAGATTCCTACTGAGAGACAAGAAATGATCATCAAAGTTGTAATTATATGAAGGAAAACTAAGCTTTCTACTAAGTATGGAGCGCATACTCATTTACACAAGAATAGAGACCAGAGGGGAAATTGCTATTAATCACCATAGTAAAATAAGTGACATGAAAGAGTGACCTTCTGAAGTGGTCCCACATGAATGGTCCAAGGATAACCAAGCTAGGATCCAGGATGAATGACAGGTTCAGTGTGGATTAAGAGAGAGGGAGAGAGAGAGAGAGAGAGAGAGAGAGAGAGAGAGAGAGAGAGAGTTAGTTTGCTACACAGAACAAAAGGCTCAAGGACTGGAAAGGGTGAAACTGTGAAATTTCTCAGGTTGATATGGAGTGTCTTTCTGGCTGATGATGACTTTTTTTTCACTTCAGGCTTTTACATTTTGATAAAACTCTAGGGTAAAGGAGAGACTCCAGGCAAGGACCCCATGGCAAGAGAAAGTTCAGATCGAAGGACTTAGGATAGAACTATAGTCCCAAGAAATTGAATTCTTCTTGTAGCTGTTCAAAGAAGAAGGAGTATGCCCTGGTTAGGGAGGGGATCCAGAGTTAGGAAGCAGGAAATTTGCTGCAATAGGCAAAGTGGAGACCTCAGGCATCCCGTGGGGGAGATAGGGGGTGGTGAGCAGGAGTCACTTGGGTTTTTCTGTCCCCACAAGTCCCTTAGTCTTTCTCAACTCTGTTTTCCTCATCTACAAAAGGGCAGGGATTGTAAAGTTGCTGTAACAAGTAAATGACCTAGTGTATGACAACTGTTCAATTACTATTAATTATAATTATTTAGTAACTCTCTGATTTTAATTCTTGTTTGTGTCCCAGAAGCTGACACTGAAAAGTCACGGTAGAGGGCATTTGAAACTGGAGGCAACCTTCTTCCTCAAGCATTTTAAGAAGTGCTTTCCTTAGTCATGCATGAACTAGATGTAAATGGATTTCTGTGGCTCAGCTGCTTTTGTATAACGCACGCCTTCTGCAGCCCAGCTCACGGCATCCATTCACATCTTCAGTGCGCTGTCTGTACAGGCCAGCAATCCTGGGTTTAAATCCAAGTTCTGCCACACACTAGCTGTGTAACCCTGTGTAACTCATTCAACAGCTCCAAACCTTAGTACGTTTCCTTTTTGAACAGGGCTAAATACCTCTCTCTGCCTTTGTGGTCAGTTTCAGAATGGAATAAGAGGATATACCTGGCACAATGCTGAGAGACGCTGAGGGCTCAACACAAGTGGATGTTACCCTTTGTTCCTCTACTGTCTGTAAAGTAAAGATAACTTTTTTGCAATGGTAATATCTGCCCCCATTTTTGTTTTCCTTGAGAATGGAATGGTGGAGATGATAGAGAAATAAAGAGCTCCTGCCTTATATGGAGTTCTTTAAACACAGATTATTCAAACACATTTGTTTTCTTCCCCCCAGACAGCTGTTTTACCTCCCCAACCGCTTCCTTACCTATAAAACATGGAGATCGGGAGACAGTTCAGGTAGGAGACAGAAGGAGACAACCTGCTAGAGTTGTGAGACAGTGAATCAGATTATTCACACTATTATCTGATATAGCATGAGTATTGATAAAGTGTGATTATGCTTACTGTCATCACTTGGCTCCCCAGAGCTGTCTTACAATAAGGCCTAGATATATTTCCAAAGCAACAGACTGCAGCATCTTCAGCCACGCAACTTCTGGTAGGGATTTTTCTAAGGAATTTTGCTGCTGAGTGGTGGCCTTGAAGAGCTGAACCAAGACAGGTCTTCAAATTACCCGGCTTGGTTTCAAGAATCCAAATGTGGAAATAAGTACATGTCAATTCCTCTCACTCTGCAGGGCCTGACAGTCCAGAAGATGAGTGATCAAAATGCTATTTTAAAATTAGGCAGCTGATGACCTTTCCATCCCGTTGTGTGCTTGAAATGTCAGCATTAACAAAATCACAGGGAACAACTGTGGGGTTTCTTGTCAGGAATGCAAATCCAGGAGGGGCTGAAATTCAGAGGACAGAGGAGAATCCTTCATTGCTAATGCCTAGGTGCACAGCAGTCAGCTAAAGCCCCTGCCGGCTTATGATGAAAAAGTCTGCGAGTTTAAATGTGAACCGCTCTCTGATTTCTGATGAAGAAGAGACTCAGGCTATCGGTAATGCTAAACGCTTTGACACAGCTTAGCATCACTTGAGTCATCCAAATGCTCCTGGCGCCTTCTTTGCTGTGGGGAAAAGAAAATGCACAGGAGATGTACAGCACATAAAGCAGACATTTATCTCAGTTGCTTGGACAGAGGGTATGACAACCTCTCTGAATGTGATCATAAATTTGTATTTGATGATAGTGATCGAACTGCAGCATTATTCTCTGTCAGTCCAAATATGTATTGCATTTAGCTAATGTGAGCTGCTATAATAAACATGAAGCCAACCTAGGGCAAGGAGGGAAAAGGCAGTTCTATTGATATATCTCTCCAAGGTTCAGATGTGTTATCCTTACTCAGACTTTTGGTTTTCAGTGGCAAAGTCTACACTGCCTGAATAAGGATTAGGAAAACTTTTGAATTTGCCATTTTTATCATGCTTCAGGACAGGACCATGTGATTTTCCTGTGTGTCTGGAGGTAAGTGGGATTGTGGGCTCCCTTCATCCTACCCCCACTGAGCGTGGTATAGTTTATCTCTGTGGCAGGAGGACATGCCACCCTTGAAGGACACACAAGGAGCCAAATTTATGTTTCAACAGCTAAAGATTTTGAACAGTCCACAGATTTAACAACAGATGCATTCTGAACACATTTTTTTCAGGTATCAAACATATATGGAAGGAAATCATACAGCTTTGCTTGATGGAGGACAATCTTCGAAGAATCTTGGTCTGATATCACTGTTCTCTAGGGGCTCCCTGAGTAATAATTAATGCATCCCATTTCACCATCTCCACAGCCCCTTGCCAGGCTCAGCCATCTCAGGAGAGGTTACAGAGTGTCCTATCTGCTCCTTTCTGGAATCCTGATATATTTGCCTGTTCTCTCTGGGGTGAAGCCTTCCACTGGCTCTTTGGGATTAAGTTCCTCAGTGTGAGGCCCTAGGGTCCTTGCAATAAGGAGCTGTGTCCCTCCTTCATTGTCCTTCCTCTCCAGTTCCCATCTGTATTGGCTGCTCCCTTGATTTTATGGTGTCTTCTCTAACCCTTGGTCTCTCTGGAATCCAGACCCCTCATGCAGCTGTTACCCCAGGTGCCTTTCATGTTGGCATCAGAGTACAGCTATAGATAGGTCACTCCACAGACAGTAGCTGGCGCATCAGCATGCCAAGTTAGGGTGATTCAGCTCACTGGTACCTGATATTTGTGCTGGGACCCAGTGTCCTCCTCGGCACTATCCTCCCAGTGGAGTATAATAGGAGCCCAATTAACAAGACTTTACTTCTTGTTATGGTTATGGATTGTATTCTCCAAACTATCTCACCTCTGCTCTTTGTATTTATGCCCAACCTGTTGCAAGCTGAAGGGAACACTGTGAAAAAGCACAAGTCATTCCCAGGAAGTTCCTCCTCCAGAAAATCTGTAGGTTGGACAAATAACTTTGTGATAGTGGCCAAATTTCTAACAGTAGTGCAGAAAACACCAAGCGCAGAGATCCAGGAGGAGGATCAATCTGCACATCACAGATCTTACACCTATGCAGTCTCATCTTTTTATTGTGAAGGATACTCATTTCTCTCCCTGCCTCCAGCCTCCTCGGCTCTAATTCAATTTCCCTGTTTCACCATATGTTTCTTAAAGAAATATCATTTTTGTTCCTATTTCCAACTGGCAGATTTCAACAAGACACGTTGGGTGCTTTGGCACCTGGTTCTAGCCCTCTTTTCTGGTTCCCTCTCTTGTTTCCAGAACAGTCACTGTGGGTACTTTTTTTGGGGGGGTACCAGCGATCAAACTCACGACCTCTAGCATGGGTACTATTATCCAGTTGTGCAGATATCCTGACTTCCTTTTCCCCTGGATACAAACTTTTTCTCTTCAGCACACACACACACACACACACACACACACACACACACACACAAATGCACACACATGCACATGAGTGTCCATGATTTTCTGTTGACCACTCTTACTGTAAACTCAGGCTCCTGCCTCTGGTCTCTAACATGATGATTCATTGTGCAGTCTCAACTCCTTTAGTGTTTGTTCCGTGAAGCTTTTCCCCAATCCCAGTAGGAACTGCTTGCCTACACTGGAGCGAGCTTCTGCAGGAAGCGAACTGGGCCTTATCCACCTTTGGAATCCAGCATTGGTGAGGGAATATAAAAATTCGGTAATGCTTTTTATGTGTAATGTGGATGTTGTAGTCAGGGCTTTCAAGGGAAAAGTTTAATACAAGACACATAATTCATAAGATTATCTTACAAGATTCTTCCAGATAGTCAAAATCAAAAGAGTGCAGGATACTTGTCCATGCTCTAGAGACCCAAAGAACACAGCTGAGTACCTGGCTCTCACACCAATGTCATGCACAAGTCTAGCTGAAGACCTAGAGCTCATGACAATGTCTCCCACAAATCCGTCTGGAGGCCTAGAGCCAACAACAAGGATCTGCGCTGGGAAGGCCCAAGGGCTAGTGGTGGAAGCTGGCAAGTTTTTGGCAATGGGGTGAAGGGTCTGTGACACCAGGCTGAAGGATCTGTGCTGAAGCCAGGAACTGATACTAAGGGTAAGGACCACAGCTCCCCTGAAGAGAACCATAGCCATCCTCAGTGACAGCAAGGACTTGAGCTTCTCTGACAGTGCGAACAACTGAGTTCATATCAGGAAATTCAGCATGACAAGCTTCTCCAGGAGAACCCACAGCACGCCGTCTTCCCCTCCAGTTCTGTTTTTATGCTGCTGGCAACAATCCTCAGGTGGGCCTTCCACACCCAGCACCATGCTGATTCAGTTCAGGTGGGTGTTACAAACTGACTATTAGTTAATCCCCAAAATGGGCAAACATATTAATGAATGAGATTAGTGAAAAAGAGATTCAGTTCCAGGAATATTTATTCTTCAATTGAGAACACTTAGAAAGATGTTGGAAAATTAATGTTAAAATAAAGTTATACAAAGTTCTCATTGGATGTGACTTGTAAGTCTGAGCTGAAGTTAAATTAAATTCAAAAAAGTATTCACTCAGGACTTGGTCTTTGTCCTATAAGTAAATTCTCATGATGTGAGTAACAGCATATTCAAATTTCTTATAGGAGAATCTTTCATCACTTTCGAGGTGTGGTATGCATAAGTTATGCCAATGAAATGCTAATCACAGAATTTTAATTAGTACTGACACATTATAGATGAAGGTATGCTATGCTGCCAGAGCTAACAGCTTAATGCCATCTTGACATTTCTGAGACTAGTATCTTATTTGGAAATGCAAACTGTGCTAAAGAAAGGAAAATACATGTCATTTGCATTTTCCAAATTATTTGTAAGACCAGTCATTTAACAAATAGCATTTTTCAGCATTGTTATAACTGAGGTATTGTTTGTGGGACTGGCAGATGAGGAGAAAGACAGAGATATAAACCATGTTTCTAAAAAAAAATAAAATAAATTTTTAAAAAATTAGGCTTGGGATATTGCTCAGCAGCATAAGTGCAACTACCTGAGTTCAATTCCCAGTACAAGAGAGAGAGAAAGAGAGAGAGAGAGAGAGAGAGAGAGAGAGAGAGAGAGAAACCATATTGCTCTGTGTTTAAAGAGATTACAGTGAATCTAGATAGATTTTTAGTGCAGTGGAATGTTGTATGGTCAGAACAGATGCCGCTTAACATTTGGCACCATGGAGAAGCTTCCTTCAGCTCTGATCCTGTTTTTTGTGTTTCCTTAAAAGGAAAATTAAGTGGGTTCAGTTTTATATTTTCATACAGCTTTTGGCCTTCTATGTCACATACTCCGGAATAAGTTATCATGATATTTTTCTATCTACCACTGAGCCTGTGTTGCTGCGTTGTCACAGATTGGAAGACAGGACAGTAAAAACCAAGAGCCCCGCCCTGGGACCATTTGTGATAATGTGAGAACTTGTGTGGACACTTGGGAGCTTGTCTCACATTCAGACTGGTGCCCAAACCAGGAGGTCACCTTCACTCCCTGACTTTTCTCTTTGCTCTGCCATCATCTATTTAGTACCAAAGAACTGTCTAATGATAACTTTATGGGACCCTGGGACTCACCATCTTGGCTCAGTCCTTAAAAATCTTCACCCAAAAAGTACCAGGGTTCCTTCAATCCAGACTATTGCAGGAATGTTCTGATGGGGCTCACTCTACTACCCTGTCACTAGTGTTCTCTTTTTAAAACACAACTCTAGTTTTTATCTTTTCTGCTTAAACCCCTGTGGTGATTCTCCAGTGTTTATAAGATAAACCTAAATCCTCAACATGACCGAAAAGAGGCCCTGTGACCACTTCCCAGGACTATGTTCTGCCAACAACCATGCCCTCGTCCAGTCTATGCCCTGTCATGCTAGACTGCTTTTATATTTGAACGTCACACACTCACGACATCCCTCAGATTTTTCCTACCCAATCCTCCTCCTGTCCTTGATGGGTCATACATGACATCTCAGTCTCAGTAATATTCTTTGTAGTCAGGCAGTGGTCTCTCCTTGAGGTCTAGCTCCAAGGCGTAGAGGATCTATCTCCTGTTTTGGTTCTAATATTTAAACTTTGCTTTTTTCTTTTTCTCTTCTCCAGGGCTAGAAATTGCCTCCTAACCATATGACTTTTCTGACAACTAGTGTTTCTTATTTGCCCTTTAATTTTCCACCACTAGGGTAAAAAATATTTTTTTATTTAATTCTCTGTGTTGTGTGGTATCTGTTTCCTTTTGGGCCTTGGCTGGAATAAAAATCAGCACTAGAAGGAGCCTCAGTAAGCAGGCTCTCAGAATGGCCTCTGAGGATAACTGTGGTCCTGTCCTCAGACTGGATAGCAGTGCTGAGCTCTTGCACGTGTAAAATGGGGATCCAGTTTCACATAACACTCTGCCATCATCCTCAATCACATTATAACCTGTGTTTAATGAGTTTTTTGAAAAAAAAAATTCACGTGACCTGGAGAACTTTTACGGTAGTAATGATGACTATAAATGCTGCTAGGTCAGTGCTTCTTGGTACCATGAAGTGCTTCTAGAAAGACTTGGACAGACTCCAGTTTTCAGCCATCAGAACAAGTCATGGCAAGGGAAAGCAGGACTTCTGCAGTGATTGTTAAAGAGTCTCCTTGTCCCCAAGGCTGCAAGGGTTGACTTCTGTGACAGTCAAGCACAACATGAGTTGTGCACATCATGCAAATTACCATGTGATTTGGACTCAGAGCCTCTCTAAGAGGTTTCTGAAAAAAAAATGGTGAATTGAAGGTGTGAGACCACGAGACTTGCATAGAATGTGTAAGGGAACACAAGTGAAATTCATAATGCTGAGATTCCTCTGCTTAATAACCCTGAGATTTCTTTGCCAGAGAAAGCATCTCACTTGCCCTACTCCCATGTATGAGGATACTACCTGCTCTTGACTAAATACCCTGTAATAACAGTCTGGAACACTTGCTTTGCAAAAATATTTATTTAATTAAAACACACGCCAGTATACTCCTGTTGCCCTTAGACTTGTGACTAAGACCAAAGTTCAGCATGTGATAAGAGAAAAGTATAGCAACTAACTTGGAAAGAAGCACTTTATCTTCCAAAGAAAGAAAATGATGCGTATTAGAATATATTGAAGCAATGGATTCTAAGATACTGGGGCAAGGAAAATGGAGTGTAATCCAGGTGGGACCAAATCGGGCAATACAAGTATACTTACCAGGTAGCCTGGATATGATAACTTCTCTTGTACAGTCAACAGTCTAATGGCTCTAATGGCTTTTTGACAGAAACAGTCCAAAGTAGCCTACATTCCATGGGGATGGGTTTAAAGATCCAATGTACACAAAAGGTTTAGAGGGTATGCATATTGGAGGACTTTTATTATGTGTGTTCTGCACAACCCCACATCCAGACTAACACTTCCTTGACTAAGTCATTGAGAAATACACCAAGGGAAGCAACTTGATCCTCAAAGGGTTCCTTGTGCTGTCTTAGTAGGCTAGGAATGACTGTGGAAGTGTCGCCGTGGAGCTAGTCTTAGCAGATGATATAAGTGGTGTTGCTTCACTTCCAGAAAGAAGGTGGCTGAATTTGCTATAGTGGGCAATGGGGACAAGTTGGTACCTAGGGTGTTTTGGCCTTCAAGGCACTGTAGCAGTTTCCAGCAGAATGTGATTTCCTCAAGGATGGAATACATAGGCTATGACATGCAGATGCAGATGCTTCATTTATTTCTACATAGCAGGAAGAATGCAGGGCTGATAGTCAGGAATCAAGCTGAGTTAGTCTATGGAGAAGTGTAGCTTTTTATCCCATTTTTATAGCAAAGCTAATTTGTAGAGCAGAAAACTGGGAAAGAAGCTGGGTGTATCTGACTAAGGATCGTTAAACACTGTCACACCATTTTCCCTGAAGGACTTATTAAATCGAACTGTGGTCATTTACTAGAATACATATGTGATGTAAAAGAAAACATCCTCCCCTTTGAGGGGTTTCTAGATTGCTTATGAGTTAACATCATTTTTAAAGTCCATTTCCCCAAGTCAATCCCTGTGATCTATTGTCCATTTTGTGGTTAATGGTAATCAAATGTATTGACCAGAAATAGAATCATTGTGAGACAAATGCATATTGACCTTGAGGACTTTTACCTCAAGTTTCCAAAGTTATAGTTAGGATAAACATTACAGACAATGGCAGAATACCCAGGCCAGCTCTTGATGCTTGCAGTGAGAGTTGTTATGGTAGAAATGATTATGTGGAACATTCTATCTACTATAGTATTAAACTAAGAGCAAAAACGTAAATATTCATAAAGAAATTATAGATTAGCTGTATCATCAAAGATTGGACTATCCAGGGGGTGGTAATAAAAATTCAATACCTATTTAATTACAGTTTTTCTTATGCAGAAGGTAGAATTGTAGGGGAATGATTGTGATTTATTATAAATTTAGTCAATTGGGGAATCTCATTGAAGCTACTGTTCCAAATATATTCATTTTACTGGAGCATAACAATATAGGCCCTGGAATATGGCTTTTAGCTATTGACCTGGTGAGTTTTTTTTCCCTCTTTATAGCAATTTGCAGTTCTGTTTCCCCAGAAGGTTTGCTTCATTCTTGCAGGGTTACCAATGCACCTTCACAGTTTTTGCCTCAGGGTTACATCATCTCTCCTGTTCTCTGTTATAAAGTAATCCAAATCCAGTAATTCTCTTGACAGTGCAAGAAATATTACACTGGTTCACTATGCTGATAAAATTAAACTTATTGAACTTGGAGAACTGGAAACTGCAAAAATTTTAGATGCCTTGGTAAAATGCCTGCCAGTCAGAGGATGAGAGAAAAACCCCATGAAAATTTACAAGTATATTATATCATGGCATTTCTGGAGACTAGAGCATATTGATATAACTCCTACAACATGAGACCAAAGTGATGCATATTTCATTGCCTGTCATTGAAAAGGCATAGGTGCTATTTTGCATTTAGAACCAATACACATAACATATGGAGGAGATGTATAGTGTACATATTTCATACTCTCATTCACATACTGAATACCCTATAAGATTGCCATTTCTGAATGGTATCAGAACAAGAGACTTGTGTAAGGAGTCCAAGCTACACATCTTCCACTGGCTCCAGTGATGCACAGAGTGTCCATAACAAATAAGATATGCTATTTTGAGCATATTGTACTAAGACTTCGCACAAGTCAGAGTATCAGTCCCTGCACCTTCAAGGAAGTAGTTGTCAAATTTTAGCATGCATCTATATCCCTAGAAGCTGTTAGAGCAAACTGCTGGGTCCAGCTCCAAAATTCCTGATTCAATGGGTATGGAGCAGACCTGGTCAGAGAATTTGCATTTCTAATGAGTTCCCAGTTGGCGCTGTTATCAATCATGCAAAGCCCACAAGCTGAGCTCCACTACTATCATGTTTGGGAGTAAAGATAGTCTCTCTTTTGAAAATAGCTATTTCTTTTGCATAAAGTGTCTAGATTTCCTAGGATGCCTTCAAAGGGTACCACACATTGAATAACTTAAAATGACAGATATTTATCATCTTACATTTCTAGAGGGTAAAATTCTGAGATCAAGGTAGTGGCAAATACACTGAGGTCAAGTCATTCCCACAAAGCTTTGTTCCTTTGCTTAAAGCTACATAAGTCCTCTCTCAGTCTGTGTCACCATATGACATTCTCTCTATATGTCTCTGTTGTCAGATTTCTTCTTCTAAAGACACAGATCACATAGAATGCAAGACTCAGTATATCCTACTAATTATATCTGCAATAAATCCATTTCAAAATAAGATCATGTTCTGAAGCACTAATCATAAAATGAAACATAATTCTACCCATAAACACACCTAACTGTACAACAGCAAGTGTCATATGATTTAGTTGCACATTATACAGCATCTGACTCACTGATGCGTTCTGTAACATGCAGCTGTAGGGTGCCAAGTGAAAATGAGAAAGGCATAGATGCATATGGCTGTATGGGCTGGGACAAGTCTAGCATGATGACAAATTTGCACGAAATATATCTCAGGTTATTTGGGCATCTACTCCTACTGCATTTCTTCCTCTTATGTTCACACAAATGACTTCTAGAGAATTTCTTTTTGATCAGTTGATTGAGGAGGAAATTTATGACTAGGGTATGTGGGTGGTTCCATTTGCAATTCAGGAACCCATCAGAAATAGACCACTGAAATGTTACACACTCAATAAGGAAATCCTGACAGACTACAATAAAGAAAAATCCTGCCTGTCTGCAGAAATTTGAGTTTGCTGAGTATTGAACCAGATGTCCAGGACTATGAAGTAGCACTCATTCATGGGCACTTGCTAATGGCTCTCCTGCATGGAGTGAGAGAATGAAATTGAGATACTGTTGAGAGGAAGTACTGGAGAAGAGATATGGTGATGCTGTTCTTGGAATGGACACACATATAAAGACATCTGTGTCCCAAGTAGGTGCTCACAAAAGTGCATCCACTGCAGAAGAGGCTATCAATAAATGGTTGAATAGGTGATATGACACATTCAGTAGATCTCTCTCTCTAACCATTCTTGAGATCATCATTGGCTAATATATCAATATAAAATTGCTATGGTGAAAGGGGGCTAAGAAAGCATGGACTCTCCCCAACCAAATTTTACCTGCCACTGTTGCAAACAGACTTCAACATGTGAACAAATCCCAGAAGGCACCAAGTCCTGGAGTGATTGGCCAGTCACTTGGTGTGCACTGACTAGTTAATCCACATGTATTATGGAAATAAAAAGCTTTTCCCCACTGATAAAGACGCATAACTTAGATTCCAGAAGTGAATTTGAATTTCTCTACCATAGTGCTTCTACATAGTGCTTTATATTGATATATTAGCTAACATCTGTAGACTGTATAAAATTCTATATTCACCACCACACCCGCAATGTCACTTCCAACCAGAAAACTCATCACATAGCAAAGGAGTGTGACAGAAGAGTCATGTGCTTGGCATTCAGAGGGTTTAGCACACACATCATCACCCAGGAGGGTTGGTCAATCATCAGAGAGATGCAATGTGTCATAGAGGACCTGGTTAAAACATGTTTTCTAGACAGTATCTTAAACAAGTAGGTTTTTGCATGGCAGAAGATTATCGGCACACTTTGAATAAATGACCAGTATGTGGAGCCATTTGTCTCTTGGCCAAACCATTTAGGTGCAGGAATTAAGAGGCAGACATAAAAATGTACCCTTTGCTACTGCACATGTTGTCCTAGTCCAGATTTTTTTTGCGACTGTCACCAAATACCTGAAGCTGTATAATTTATTATAAATAGAATTTATTGGCTTACAGTTTTGGAGGCTTTTGAGTCTAGTATCAAGGTGTAGGCATTGGATGAATGCCTTCTGGATGTCATCCCATGGCAGAAGACAAGAGGAAGAGAGAGAAAGGAGGGAGGAGAGCCATGGCACTGACCCATTCATGCAGGGGGAGCCTTTATGGCTTAATCACATGTTTGGGGTCTTGCCTTTTATATTGTCATAATAACAATAGTGTTTCCACAAAGCTTTTGGAAGGAAAAAAGTATTTAAACTGTAGCACTTGCTAATCTATCAGCAACTTCAGTAAACTGGGAATCAAAACTGCTGTCTGACAATCAGGACTCATAACAGCAATAGGACAAGCAGGAAATGCATGACTCTCCAGGTTGGCAGTGTGTGAAGAGAAACATGTGCCAGCTACCACACTGTGAGAGCAGGGTGGGGGTAAAGACTCCAGTGATGTTCTGTGCATCTTTTTACACTCCTGTAGTTAAAAATAAAAGCTAGTGAAAAACTACAGCAACCTAAAAGGAGAAGATGAAGAATGTAACAGGACTCCACAGACTTGCTTTCTCTAAGGATGCAGGTTTGCATCAGTAAGTAAGCAGAGCCGGTGCTGGTGGGAGTAAAAATAATCTCAGGGTGGGCAGTGGAGATAGCATGAGGTTCCCACAACTCATGGCCACTATCATCAAGGAAAATATAGACCATGTGTGTCTTATTACTTCTGTGTCTATAGTATCTCTCCCTTTAGACTTCCTTTTCTAAGGATGTAAGGACTTGTGGTGGATTAACTAATGTTCAACTCTTAACACCCAGCTGGACTGAATCACGGTGCTTGGTGTGCAAGGCCCACCTGCACACAGCATAAAAGGGAACTGGAGGGGAACATGGTGTACTGTGGATCCTCCTGGAGAAGCTTGTCATGCTGACTTCCCTGATATGAACTTAGCTGCTCTCATTGTCGGAGGAGCTCGAGTCATTGCTGTCATTGAGGATGGCTATGTTTCTCTTCAGGGAAACTCTGGTCCTTACTTTGAGCATCAGTTCCTTGCTCCAGTGTAAATCCCTCATCCTGGTGGCACAGATCCTTCATCCCATTTGCACAAACTTGCTAGCTTCCACCACTAGCCTTTGTTCCCAGGAAAGATCTTTGATATAGACTTGCATGAGATATTGTTGTAGGCTCTAGACCTCCAGATATATTCAAAGAGGAGATTGCCATGGATCCTAGGTCTTTAGTTGGACTCATACGGGACATTGCCATGGGATCCAGGGCCTCTTCTGAACTCTTTGGGTTTCTAGTGCATGGACAGATGTCTTTCAGTCTTCTGCATTTGACTTTGGGTGAGTATTATATAAAATAAACTTATAAATTATGTGTCTTGTATTATATCTCATTCCTTACAAACCCTGACTACAACAAGACTTTTGTGGTTGTACTGGACTGGGCTAGCTAATGCAGCATCATCTCCCCTATCTCAGAATGTGTCATCTATCACATCTGCAAAGTCCCTTTTGCCACAGAAGGAAACACTTACAGAACAGTAGGGGAGTTCATCTTTGCTGCTGTAAGTCACTGAGTGTGTGATCGATTGCTACAGCAGCCACAGGAAGACAAAGTAGTGCAGAGGGATGGTGTGATTGTTTTCCAGATAAGGCTTGAAATATTGTATCACCTTGTTTGTGGTCAAAATAAGAACATCTTGGGTGAAGGTTGTTGTGTTCAGCAAGCATCATGGAGTGGCTTACATTGTTGCATAGAGGTTGAAATATGTGTAGAAGCCTAAGCATACTGAATAGCAAGGACTAGACTGGGATGTTATATACCTATTATCTCTCTGCCTCAGAAGCCCAGTTCCACTTTGGTATGGGAAAGCTGGAGCCAACCTAATGCCTTTTCTACTATGCAACTGCTCCTCTTAAGCTCTGCAGCTAGGGGCCTTAAACAGAGCTGCAAGGTCAAAGGAAGGGATAAAGCTTTTATCCTTCTTATTTGCTCCCTTTTCCTGTCAAAGTCAGGTCACCAGTGATCTTTCCTATCTGGTGACTGCAGTAAGTCTCAGTAAACATGCTTGGTATAAACTGATTTATTTTTCCCCCTGCTCCCAGAACCATGCTCAGTGTGTCTCCTGCAAGACACAGCAGTAGTGACCTGCTCTCGTCCTACTCAATCTGAGTTTCAAGAAGTTGAGTCCCTTCTCGGAGCTCCTGGGTATCAGCACCAGCCCAACAGCATGTCCTGTTATTACCAGGTCTGCAAATCCCTGCTCTGAGCTTATGAAGGTGAAGGATCTCTGTGTCTTCTCCTTGTTACCCAGCTCTACTTGCTCCGTATATTTCTGCCTGTATGATAGTTTGGTGTCTCTTTTTTGTTTGCTTAGTTTTCCAAGATCTAGTTCAGAAGTATTTAATTAATTTAGCTCTAGTAACTAATGATGAGAGATAAACTGTATGAGTCTGTAAGAGATGAAGCTTTTAAATTCCAATATTTTATCAAACAACACAATTCCTTTTGTCTTCTTCAGCTGGAAGGGTAAAGCTTGAAGGATTCTTCAAGGATGTGTTTGGTTTCAAGTCATGACTGCACTATTTGCATCAGTTTATACACAGTCTAAAGTTCTAATATTTAACATTGTACAGATGCATCTCTTTAGAAATCCCTCTTACTTCAGCAAGCATGACGTAGACCCAGCACATGTTAAAAATGTGTTCCAGTCTCTGTTTCACTTTAAGGGTGCGCTGGGGAGATCCTTGCTCTGCCTGGAGAAAAATAGCCCAATATGTTTACAGTGGGAGCCCAGGGGGATGACTTAAGGAGAGGCCAGCTTTATGTTCTTCAAATAGGACTGAGAGGTTTAATGTCCTGCCAATTTCCCTCGATGAACACAGATCCACTGCAGATAAGCTTCACTTTCCAGATGGATGATGCTTTGCCTTTATCTAAACAGTCTCTCTGTATAAATCTCCTTTATTCATTTCAATAAGCTGTACAGCATGTCCCTGGTGCAAGAAGCCAGAGTAAAATCTGAAGTGGAAGAAGACAGAGATGTGGATGGGGACTCCAGATGTTAATCACATGTTGTTGAGAACCTCAGAGGGAGCTGTAACATTTTACAAATCACCAACCCCATTAATAGCATATACATTAGAAAGTTAAGGAATACATACTTCCCGAGTAAGAAAACTTATCAGGGAGGTCCTGGACTGAATTCTGATGTACATTTCAGGGTATACCAAGTTCCAACAACCAGCCGCAAGCTGCTGGCTGTACATTAAACATATATTCCGATTCCAGAGGTGTCAGCCGGCTTATTATCTGTATTCAGGCAGAGTTCAGCTTACTGAACTAAGTTGGACTTAACTAAAGTCCAACTTTGTTTAACATCTGTGTGCATTTTCTGTGTTGGAAGTAAAGACAAAAGGGTTGATAACTAACCATAATTATTTACTTATTCAGTTTTATAGTTTTTTTTCCATAAACATATTTTCTTGGCCGTGTTTTCTATGGTTTTCTCTACTGTGTTTGAAGCTGTTGTCTTGGATACCAAGAACACTGAAGCTAATAAATTGCATTTCACACCTAAAACAATCTAAATTTCTAGCAGAATGGACATTTATAGAACATTCTTTGCCACAGGCAAAACATTTCTCTGTGGGATTTGGAGTTTTGTTTCCTCTTCTTTAAAAAAGGAAATCCTGGTGTATCTCAATTTATTCTCAACTAAGTTTTTTGAATTCACAGTTTTTTTGAGAACTCTCCTGTTAATGTAATTCAGTATGCTTCATGCCTACTGTTCATCTCCACCTTTTAGTCTGTTTCCTGGTTCTTCTGAGTAAACAAATTTTCCACTTTAATGAGAGCTGTTGCTCTCAGGTTAAGTCAGGCCAGGCAGATGGTGCCTCTGTCCAAGACACTTCCTTTGTTTCATATCTAATTTTGCTTTTCTTTTGATCAAAGCATTCTATCTCCTTCAAAACTACCCAAAGAATATATTTTTAGCCATAATTGCCAAGAAGTTTTCTTAAATGTACAGTTTCATCCCTTCCCCATGATTGGGCTCCCTGACAAATGATAGCCCCCCCCCAAAACAATATTTTTGGAGCACTCCATGTACTGTCAGCTACCTTGCTAGGTTCTGGGTTATTAGAATGGCACATACGACTTCTTAAGCTATTGGATACTCATGGTCCCGCAATGTCAGAGCTATTAGAAGTACAGGATCTGTCCTACATGTGTGCAGGGCATATTGCTCTGTTCCACAGTGATGGTGGAGAGCCTTTGACAGTCTGATCAATAAAAATTGGTAACTCTAGTCAGCGCTCCAAGAAGCAAGTGGCCAGGCTTAATACCAACACTAGTCCTTGGTCAGGACCTGCACAGGTCATGAAGATAGGGTCAGAAGCCCATTAACTGAATAATTCTGCATACCACCACTTCCTGACTGTAAATGTATTTTTTACTGATTCTTCACACGTCTTTACCATCCCAGAGTTCTCTGGTTCACCACCTTCTCTGTGTTTTCTGCATACTGATCCTGCGAGTCATTTATCTCAATGAAGGTAGTTTCTTCTATTGCCCTTGAAAGAATTTTTTTATTTTAACAAATTACATTTAATTATTATTCAGGATTTCATTTATGCCAAGCCATGATCTAGGTAAATGTGGACATATTTTTTTCCTGCTATATTGTTCCTCTTCAAGTGCTGGAAAAAGTTTCACAGTGATATTCATGCAAATGATGCCATGTTTATACTTTAAAGCCTGTATTCTATTTTATGATATACAAAAATAAATTTTTATTCTAAAATTTAGCAGGAGGGTTCACCAAGTTGAAAGTTTCACTCATTCAACTTGGAGACAAATTTCTTTTCTCTCAGATTGATATTTTACAGTGTTTCTCTCTAAGCAAATAATAAGCAATCTCATGACCCCACACAGATAATAAGCAGCTAATGTCTTGACATAATGCATGAAACCATCTCAAGAAATTATGGAGTCACAGCCAAATAGTACAGGTAGTAATCCACATGGATTGCATCAAGAAAATTTGCAAATACATTTACAATGACATTAATTCACAATTCAAGGGCTTCTTCAGGCAGCTGCACAGTAATGACCAGAAGAACTGGGCTGTGTACTATAAATGCTCTTCCATCTCCTGCCCTATGAAGTCATTTTCCTTCTTGTCAGCACAAAAAAATAGCATTACAACTATGTAATTTCTCCTGAACAAATCATGTATTGAAAAGAAGCATTGAAAAGAAAGCAATAGC
Source organism: Dolichotis patagonum (assembly GCA_004027295.1). Taxonomy (NCBI): domain Eukaryota; kingdom Metazoa; phylum Chordata; class Mammalia; order Rodentia; family Caviidae; genus Dolichotis; species Dolichotis patagonum. Next base: position 85,860 of record PVJX010001651.1, read on the forward strand.
AGCCAGATGCCTGACAATAGATTTATGATCTCAAGTACACAGGAAGTTAGGGCTGGTAGGGACCTTAGATTTTTATCTGGACAGATCTTTTATCTTGGTGATAGGGAATTAGAGATTAAAGAGGAAAATGCATCATGGCAAGTCCAGCTCTTCGTGACCGTGTAGGGACAAGAACTATAATTCAAACACCAGTTTCTCAGATTGGGCTTCCCTTTTTTGCTTTGACCCAGAATCCTTTGTCTGGATCATCTGTCCTCCAAACAGAATAGCCACCCAGGAAGTAACTTTTATGACATTCTAAGTTTTCAGGTTAACAGTGGATAAGTGGAGGCAGAGACCAGAGAACCCAGCTGTGATGTACACCTGTAAGGTACTTCTGTACCTGTGCACAGAGCCCCTCCCCAGGAAAGGGACCAAGGACTAACCGTCACTATGTTGCTGCCTAACTACATCATGCTGGGCATATCTGGGAGAGGAGTAGCCACTTCCTGCTCTGCGATTGTAAAATAGGGTAAAATCTACTTCCCAGGCCCTCACGGGCTTGCCCAAAGTAGGCATTCAGCAGACATTGCTGGATTTCTGGAAAACGCCTTTGCTGTGACAATGAACAGGATGTGGAGTTACAAGCTCTGTAGTCAGGTACTAGGCAGAAGCTTTCCCTGGTACTTCAGAGTTGATGAATTCGGGTAAAGAATTTAAACTGTCTAAATGCTTTGCACAGGATCTGGCAAATGGGCTCTCAGCGTCAATGATCACGATTAGGCTTATGTTGTAGACTTTCTTGGTGTGTTTAGATTTTGTGTATGTCTTTGCTTTACTAGTTTTAGGAAGTTGTAATGTGGATGGAAGAAGGAGGAAGCGAGCAAGGAGCTGAGAGGTGAGGATCAAAGTTATCTCAACATCATTGCTAAGGACTCACCACCCTAAAAAGACAAATCGAGGTACCATAGACAACAAAGCCTGACAACTTACATCTGAGGCCTTACTCCAAGCTTCTTCGGGTCAATAAGCCTCCTACATCATCCTATGGTCTTCCTTCCACACTCACCTTTTTCAGGTGTATTTGCTGTATCTGCATGCATATCTGAAGCATGCTTAAAAAGTTGTAGTTTGTTTTTGTCTTTATGATAAAACTAGAGCTTTGGAAGTGTCTTGAAAGTTCATTTTTCTAAAACCCCAAGATTGATCAGTGCTTTCCCACTGCCAACGTGGTCCTCTTTGCTGCAATGTGACACTGTGGTTTGCTTAACCCCTCTGCTTCTTCTCCTTTTGGGGGTCATCTTGGTTATATTAATCAGCAGTGGTGTTCTGTTGACCAATCTTGACCACTCAGCATGCTTGGTGAAAGTAACAGAGAAGAGCAATTATTACAAACTTTTTCAAAGTTTGTACTGATTGTGGTTGTACTGATTAACTAGCAGTGCCTGAATATGTAGAAGACATACACATTTACGCAAGTGAACCCACTACTTCCCAGTGCTTTGTATAGTGTGGTCTAATGCTGGCTCATGCAGCCATCTAGGGTTCATGGCCTGTATCTCCTAATCTTGGGTAGTTGTAGCACACCTGCACTAACCTATTGATTATATGTTTTTATTTATTTATTTTTCTTGTTTCCTAGCTGCTCTGCTAACTTTCCTGTGGAGCTGTGTATATTTTCCAATTGATTTGCGGATTTCTTGTTTGATCTTGACACCGACCTTTTGTCTGCTTTGTGAGTCATTTCTCCCACTTTGACACTTTGGAGAAGCATGTAAATGTGCATTGTAAATGGTCTCTGAGCTCCTTTCACCTTATCTCCAATTCTTAAAGGGAAGGAACAGAGCAGAGAAGACAGCTTTCTATTTGTTCCTAAAAGCCCGGGGAATCCAAAGACCCAGAATGTTCCAGCATGAGAGATAGTTAGTGTCAAGGTCTGAAATTGGGGGCCTGATTAAAATTCTGAACTTCCTGGTTTATCATCATTTCATTGTTTCTCATTTGCAAGTTGCTTTATGGGAAATAAAACTTAAAATTAAATAGCATGAAGCTAGTTCCATCTTAGTGGCCCTTGGAAAACAATAAATATGGACTAACTGGTGCCTTATCATTGGTGATAAAAATAGCAGTACTACTTATTGGACACTTACTAGGGTCCAGATCTATTATCCACAAAAATCTTTTCAAAAATTGCCTTTGTGAGTTATCTGTTACCAGGGTGATTAGCACTCCCATGTTACAGTCTAAGAGCTCTTTTCCCTGTGATCATGTAGATATTGATAGCTACTGATCGTCTATTTAACTTGTTATTTTCACATATTTCCAAATCAATGAGAACTGAGTTAGCATCTCAATTTATCATTCTTAAATCATATTAAAGAGGAATATTCCAAAAATCAAGGCCCCAGAAACTCTAAGAACTCTGCTACCTTCAATATGACAGGAAGAATCCCGGTGTTAAAATTGCTTCTGATCTACAAATGGCCCTGTCGAACTTCAAAAGCCAGACAGCCAGTACTTCAGGCATATAATCCTCCATGATTTGAACAGCCCCCATCTATCAGCCCTCAAGGAGCTGAGCCAGGGAGTCTGGTGGGCCTGGAAGGAGTGGCTCCTCCTTTTTGATAGTCTTGGGAAGCCTGGGCATTGGACAGCCTCATCCATCAACAGGAGCATGGGCCACAGCTTCTGTCAGAATCAGGACGGGCCTCTTAATAGGCTCTAGGCCTTTCTGAGGAATTTGCCTGCTGTGTGTGTGTGTGTGTGTGTGTGTGTGTGTGTGTGTGAGTGAATGAAATATTCAGTGGGCAGATGCAATAGGGACAGGAACTTCTGGCGCTCCTCTTTATTCTCTCCCCAAATCCAACAGACTACTATAGAGTGCCCCTTTTTATCTCCACTGGCATTAAGTCCTATACAACTTCAGCTCCTGTCTCCACTCCTAGAGATGCTCCTTCTTCCCACAGTGCACAAAATGAATAAGAAGGATAAGAGCTGACTTCTACCTGGAGAGAAATCTGCTGCACTCAGAGCTCCCACCATGGTCTGGGACTGAGGACCCTGTGGAAAACACCCTTGGTTATTCATACATTTTCACTTTCTGCTTTTCCAAAGGGGATTGGTCACTTTAATGAAGTCTCATCACTTGAACAAGGCAGTGGCGGGCAGTCCCCAGGAGGCTTGTTCTGATGAGGGAGAGGCTGAGGTGGCAGTTGCTGTAGCTCCAGAAAGAGGAAAAGCACTTAAAACATAGATCTTGCAGTGAGAGGATTAAGTCTTTGGCCACACCAAATTAATTACAAAAATAGCTCACATCAGAAATTGCCTTCTGTTTTATAGTGGACTTCAGGTAACGGCTTCTTTGAGCTATATTCATACACTATGAGGAGTTTACATAAAGGTTGAACAGTTGAGATAAAAACAATATGGTCTCAGCTTTCCATCCATGACTGGGTCACCAATGCAGAGGAAGAGGCAAGCAGGTAAAGTGAAAATGGAATCAATAAAACAAATACTGTGTTTGAATTATGTAAGGACTGGTACACAAATGCGGAGACAGTGGGGAGGGGAGTTATTAGATATATTAGTTACTTTTCTCATTTCCTGGGCAGAGTACCTGGCACTGAATGTTAAAGGAGGAGAAATTTATTTAGCTCACAGTATGTAAAGGTTGAAGTCCATATTCAGCTAGCACCAAGACAGGGTGGAACGTCAGACAGGCATTGCAGAGGGGAAACAGTTCATGGTAGGCAGAAGGTAGCAAAGCAAGCAATTAGTAGCTTCTTTCTGCATCTTTTATATTCTATCTAGGCTACCCATTTTAGCCAAGGTGCCAAACCAATCAGTGGACTAATTTAGTAAACACCCTTATTCCTAGTATCACACATTCTGGATTCAGCCACCTCTGAAAAAAAAACCCATCTATGACTACATGAGGCTTTGAAGGGGTATCTAAACAGAAACTGTAACACCAGGAACATGGCCAGGGAGCTCGGGAAGGCTACAGGAAGAGAGTGATCTATGGATACAGAGAGTAAGGAGAGGATATTCCAAGTGAAAAGAGCAAGATCAAAGGCTCAGAGGTTCCAGGGCAATGAGCTGGGAGGAAAACAAGAGCTGTAAGAGACATCTGATTTTCACAGCAAATACAAAGGCAACTTGGACCTAAGCACTTTGATTAAGAGCTTACCCATCCATCTGGCTGTTCTTTCCCTTGTGTGGCCAAATGCCTCTAAAATAATCAAGTCCTCCAGAAGTTTCAGTCAATACTGAAGTGTTTCACCACCTATGGGACCCTTCACAGTCATCCAGAAAGAGTCAGGGTCCCATGTAGGCCACTAGTGAAACTCATCTTCCCAAGCTTTCCTTTTTCTCATTTCAGTGTGACCAAAATTCAGCTAATTGGAGGTGGGTGAGAGGGATGCAGAGGGTATTGAACTTCTGAGAGCCATTTCCTTCTGTCCTCCTAAGTCTGTACACAGAGGCAGTAGCATAATTGTTTTACAGAAAAGGAAACCAAGTATCTTCGAAGTTAAGTGGTAGTGCAATGTCGTGAAGCTGGAATGAAACCCGATACCTCTGACCGCAGCCTGCATTTTTCACTGAATCCTTAGGTTTATGGACGCTGAACACCGAGGCCTGCGTTTGAAACCCCCACTATGTCAACCTTGGCCCTTGCCTTCCACAGCAATGAAAGCATCACAGAAATTCAAATTGTCATCCCACACCCTTCCAGAAGTGACTTGCTCCTCTCAATTGGTCGCTGGGTCAAGGTCATAGAAACCCAGGACAGGAGCAGAATTCGTATGTGGGCTCAAAAGCTTAAGGGCAAGACCTCAGCTCATGCCCTCCCTTCCTGAGGCCCTGACAGTGACTAATGTCCTTGTGAAGGACCAGTGACAATAGGAATGTTACAGACTGGAAAGGGCTTCTGGTCCCTATGCACAAGAATAAATAAAGTCAGATACTGGCTAAAGTGTTACAGGTAGTGTTACAGGCAAAGCGTTCTGGCAGCCCCATTGATCACTAGGTCAAATGTCCTAACGTGCTGCTGCTATTACTCTCTATGAGAAAATACTCTTCAGGTGATGCAGGGCTAAGGCATTTGAAGCCTTATATGCGGGCCTGGAATGAGTATGGATTTTCTCAGATTGTAGCTGGGTAAGGCTCTGCCACCTCTTGCCCAAAGCAACCACCCTGGAATCACACAGACCTACGATCTAGTGAGGGCTGTGGAAAACGGGATGTTTGACACAGACAGAATAGGACGTATTTTGCCCTGTCCAGATGGACTCTGCCTTTGCAGAGAACTGGTTTGGAGACTAAATCAGGGTCTTGTACTCCTTTCTATAGTCAGCATCTCAGGGCACAGAAGGGTGGATAGAAAGAAGGGGTATGGGCATTGGCAGTACACCCAGGTGCTTGGAAAGATTCTGAGATTCCATGCTAAAAATGTAAGACAGCCTTCAACTTAACCATCTGTCTAAATAAAAGACAAAAAATCAAACTAAAGAAGATGTATCTAAATGATTCCCTAGCCATTATAACTAAAGTAATAACCGTACATTTTGTGCTGATGGGAAATAACAATCCCATACCCAGTGGCTAGTGCAGCTTTTCATCTTTCACTGTTGTCTCTTTTGTGAATGATAATTCTCCTAGCATTGTGGTGAACACCATCCCAGTAGTGCCGCTGTACCTGGTTCCCTGCAGGAAGCTTGGAAGATGAGTGTGCCTGAGCCATGCCCAGGATGCCTGGGGAGGTGTAGGCCACTAGCAATCTGATGCAAAAGTCCCTGCTTGCCCCTGGTCTGGAGTCCCCTCATGGAGTCTAAAGACCTCAGATTGAAACAGATGATAAAGGGTCCCACTTTATATAGTTGCTTCTCCATATAATTCACTGAACCCTTGACAGGGTAAAGAAACTTTAAAACAGCAAAACAGTAGATCATGGTGTAGCTAAAAATCAGGCAGAGGAGAGAGACACAGACAAAGAGAGAGACAGAGACAGAGACAGACTGAGAGAGAGACCCAGAAAGAGACAGAGACAGAGAGAGTGACATAGGAAGAGAGACAGAGACTGAGAGACAGACAGACAGAGAGACAGGGACAGACTTTGACCAGAAGCAGTGCTGACTTACTGAAAGCTGGGCAGGGAGAAGGACCCCAGGACTCCCCTGCCAAACACATGGCTGTGAACTTCATGGACAAAACCTCTGGGTTGCTAAAAATCACCAGTGGTCTGAAAAAGGTCATATCCTTCCCAAGTCCTCTGCTTCTGGATTGTGATCTGACATCGGGTCTCCTTTACATGCACCACTTACTCCCTAATATGGAAAATGTCTTGCAAAACTTAGGTTCCTTCAGCCATGGTGAATTCTGTCTGATTCTGAAAAGAGCAGCCTCACCTTAGTTCCACAGTGCACATCCAAGTAGGGTGCAGATTGAGGTATGGAGCTGTAATACCCAGTTGGGTGCCCATATTTCCAGGATCTCCTACTTTTCCCCTAGTTGGGCCCAGGCCCCTTATTCTGTTCCCAAATACACACCATGACCTCCTGGCACAGTGTGGACCCTAGCTTCCCCCAAAATCCCTGTAGTACCTGTGAGAATAAACTCCCAGATGCAGGACACCTCACATTTGTCCTGGCCACCCTTGTTCCTCATATGGATGATGCACATAAGCTACTCAGAGAAAGGTTGTGGAAGAAGCAGATGAAGAAAGGAACAAACGTGTGGGGCACTATCTACACAGAAGGTGCAGGGACGTGCAGTAGGTGCCATTGATGAATCAGGCTAGTGTGGCTGGGATGGCTCCCAGGATTCATCTCCCCTATACACGGGCAGACCCCTTAGCATCACTGAATGGTACTTGGGAGATGCCATTAAAGTCAGCTACAACACAAATCATAAATAAAAACCCTTTGGGTAATGATGGTTTAGACATGTGCATCCTCTTTTCTAATGGAGCAGGAGGTTTTCTTGCCCACTAATTTTGCTTTCTGATTTGATAATTAAATTGTGCCCTGACCTGGATAGGGAAGGTAGAGTTGCATTGGCGGGCAGGCACGTCCATTGCTGGTGTTGAGAAGGGGGTTCCATGGGTCACTGGGCTCTTAAAGGCTGCTCCTCACTACCTGAGTGTCTCCTTCTTGGTGTTTCCCTCCCGAGACTGTATAGGTACAACCAGGACATAAGTGTCCCTTCATCTCTGGCTCCATGAGGGGCCCATTCCTGTGTGGGACGTACAGTGTCCTGGATCAAAAGACACCTACGTACTGACCAGCACATGTGGATCAACACAGCGACAGGTATTGAGGACCAATTTCTGATGCCGAATTTATCACAGTGAGCTATGCAGCAACTCATAACCTCTGTATCAGCTTTTCTATGAAAAAGGCAGACTAATGGTGGCTCAAAGATGAATGAATGGTCAGATTACCAATGTGAGGGGTCACACAAGTATCTTCTCTTGCTCTTCTTCAGGCAAATGGCTTGCAAGACCCATGCTGTAAATGTATCCATTGGCTAAAAAATGAAAGTAATCTGTAATGTATTTCAAGATCCTAGATGGGGTCCTGGGACACAAAAAGATATATTGGTAAGAAAAAAAAATAGCTGATGAGATCCAAATCAAGTTAGAAATGTAGCAAATAATAATATACCAAGGTGAGTGTCAGAGATTTGACAAATGTACCGTAATTGTGTAATATGTTACCAACAGGAGAGCTAAGTGAAGGATATACTAGAGCTCTATACTGCCTCCACAACTTTTGCTAAACATAAATGATTCAGAAGTAAAAAGTCTTTAAAAATAATGAGTAAAGGGGCCAGTGCAGCCTGGTGGTAGAATGGAGATGGAAGGTGACTTCCCCTTGCTTCTTTTTCTGGACTGCATGTCTCTGTGTGCACGACGTGCACCTCCAGTCTAATGACACCTGCAGCTTCAACTGCACACACTGCACTTGCTGAGCTCACATGCACTTCCTTGTAATCCAGTGCAGATGTGCATATGTGCATGTAAACACACATACATGAACACACACACGTCCATGCACATGCACAGACATGCACACAGAGATTTCTGTCTTGGGCCTCCCAGGGATTGGTTAATGGGGATGCCTACAGACACAGTGTCATGATCACAAAGAAGTCATGTGCTCTAGGGTCCACGATAAATGTACTCAAGGCTTCAAAGCCTCACATACCTTACAGAAGCTATCAAAGTTCAGGGATAGCTAACACGCTCAACTGAGACTTGAGGGAAAGATTATCTTGATGACACAGTTTGCAAGAGGCTATGAAAGTTGCAGGTACAGATTGTGTTGACTTAAAATATCTGTAAGTCAATTTCAGCTAAGTCATCATAACTTTTGCAGGAAACCAGAGAAGCAAGTATAAGCAGTAAAAAGTACTGCTGCTCTGTTTCAACCTAGTTTATACTTATGGGGATTCTCTCTAAGAATATTACCCTCATCTCTGTCACTGATCAAATAAAGTATTTTTAGCATTTCAGATTTTCCTTTTAAAGCTGGTCTCTGCTCTTCCTGACTTGCCTCCTGAGGATCCTGAAGGAGCAACTGTCCTCAGATCTACTGTCATTCAGAGGCCACTGCAGGTGCCAACCCAATCCCCTGGAATCTATACTGTAGCCTTTGTGCCTCACTGGGGTGACAAATCAGATTCCAGTGGGATGCTTGGAACACCAGAGACAAAGCAAGCTGGTCTCCTCTGGGCTTTAGGGTGGGATCTGAACCTGTAAGAATTGAAAGGAAGATCACAATTGTTTACCTGCAATTCCAAAACAAACAAACAAAAAAACAAACACTATCTTTTTTGTCATTATGACCAAAATTGAGCTGACAGCAAAGTAGTCTCTGATCTGATGTACAACTATTTATAACCTTTCATTTCTCTTACTGTGACTGTCCATTTATCTGGAGCAGCATCAGTGAGTGTGTTTGTTACTGCCCACATCCTATTGGGGGTGTTGCTTAGTACACAAAACACGTGTTTCTGCCATCCCAGCCTCAGCTGCAGATTCTGACAGGTTTGCTGAACACAAGGACTGGCAAATGATTCATCTTCTTTTTTATGTAAGCTATGCATAAGCAATGCAAAAGTTGCCTTATATTTTCTAGTAAAAGAATATTTTTAAAAGTTATCCGAGATAAAGATTGCACAGTATACAGCATGGCAGAATTGAAAATATGACTGCACTTTAGTATGAAAAAAAAAAGTCTTTAAAAGATTGAATTGCTCCTGCACAGAGTTTGAAACCCAGTGCAAACTGCTGGTTTGATTCAAGAGCTTCAAGTCATTTACATATCTCACCCCTTTTGTGTCTCTGCTCACCAGGAGTTAACTGTGGATAATTGAAGCTACTGGAGGAGCAAAAGGATTGGGGAGCAGAGAAATAGTGAGAGGGAAGGTGACTGATAATATATTTTCAGTAGTTTAACATTGAGAACCAATTTGCTAGGAAAAAAAAATTATTGGATTATGTAGCACCAACAACTCAACATGGTAACGAGAGACTTTATTTTTAGTAAAAATAGAACCAAAGTTTCTGTATGTTCTCAGAATTACTTGTTTGACTTATAGCTTTCAATTTGACATAACTTTTCATCACCTATTTGTGTACAAAGAAAAAAGAAACAAAAGAAGAAAGGAAGGGAGGGTAGTAGGAAAAGAAAGAAAGGAAGGAAGGAAGGAAGGAAGGAAGGAAGGAAGGAAGGAAGGAAGAAAAAGAAAGAAAGAAAGAAAGAAAGAAAGAAAGAAAGAAAGAAAGAAAGAAAGAAAGAAAGAAAGAAAGAAAAAGAAAAGCAGCTATGAAGACACCAAAGCCAAGTGAGAGCCCAGTTCAACAGAGACCTCATCATTCTGGTTTGGGACTGAGATTGGAGCTAAGGCCAAAACACCCCGAATTTAAAACACCTAGTAGTAAAATTTATAGCATGTTTTTGATGTGGTGATGCACCTTTTCAGAAAACTTAGCTGTGAGGAGAGGCATAGCAACTAAGAGAAGCCATGAGCATGCTGACTGGATTGAACTGGATTCTGCAAACTGTGAAAAGAAGGTAGGGTGCTTTCATGCTTTTGAGGATAAGGCCTAGATAAACCACCTCCATGGAGCTAGAAGAGTATAGTGCCAGGAAAGGTGTTCACTTTATTGTTCTCATTGTCTTGTTCTCATTGCATCTCTCAATGGTCCAAATTGACTTTCATCAATTTGGGTCATACCTGCTGTAAGACTGCAATTCACTCAACAGAGTCAAAAAATGTTTGTCAAACAGTAGAGAGTAAGATGCTTTTCCAAGTTCCACGGTGATGACAGGTCAGTGAAAGATTTCACTGAAATGTTTTTGAAAATTTATTAAACTACCAATGCACTTACACCATTCTCCTTGCTTGTTTCTCCATGTCTGGGTTTGTGTACTGCTCTGACAACTTTGGTGCCTCCTCTCCTGGAGAACCTCTGAGTAGTCCAACAGCAGGACCTTGTCTCGGAGGATGGTAGGTATTGGATTGTGGCCAAAGGCAGTAGCAAGGACAAGCAGTAGGGAAGTTCAGGTGTTACAGCATCCAGAGAATATCTGCATGGGCATGCCTGCATAGGGTCTGCTTGGCACATTGGGAGGAGTCTGGTTTGGCTCCAGTCGGGTACAAGAGGAGAGGTGGGAATGGCTCCAGTCTGGTACAAGAGGAGAGGTGGGAATGGCACCTTTGAGGAAAGAACTTGAGCCCTTGCATAGACAGTTTCTTGTAGAATACAGAGTTGAGCCATCAGGAATCACTTAAGGTCCATGAGAAAGACAGCCTGTGCTTGGCACACTCAATCTGCTTTCTGGTTGCAAGGTGCTGACTTGATATGAGTGGCAGTGGGGAACCGTGGTGGGAGTTTCTGGGATAGCACAGTGAGGGGCATGATGAGTCTTACTGGGCACATTGGCAAAGGGAGGGTATAAGAGGGAACCCGAGGGTCTCAGTTGCAGACTTGCCATACAGTGAACCACAGTTCCACCCGCTACCTGCTCTGGAAGGTACCTGCTCTCAGTGCCCAGGTCCTTCCTCAGAGAAAATGTCTCTTGGGGTCAGCTGATGTCAAGGCAAACTTTGTCCTTTCCCTGTTCCTACCATGTGGAGCTCTGAGTCTTTGAAGACAGAGCTCTCGAGTGTCAGGGGTTGTATGATATGGAATGGAGGCATTGAAGAAGCCTCACCATTCAACTTCATGGAATTACTTAGTTTCTCCTCAATTATCATCTACCTGGCTTAATAAAGAGCTAATTTCAGCTATTCTTAGGGATCCTGTGGAGAAACATACTTTGAGGCATGGTCAATGCCCCAGAACTGGAAAGGGAAGAAGGAGCACATCTTCTACCAGGTTAGTAATGTATCCAAAGCTTCATCCTCACAAGTAGAGGACGACAAGGATTGCACCTTGTCTCATCCTGGATGGGCAGTGATCCCAGAAAACCCTTTTACCTCCTCTCATCTGGAGCCCACTTCAAAATGGAGCCAACTTCCTGGCCCACATGAGGAGGAGACATCAGTGACCAGTCCCCAGGCTGGCTGGGCTTTGCTGTGTGCCATCACCACTCATGTCTCTAGGGTGCTTCCAGACCCACCTCAGTCCCTTGAGTCCTGTTGGGCACAGCAGCTGTGGGTCTCATGGGACATGGAGATGCTTAAGGTTCCTGAGATTCTCTGTGCATTTCTCACATCACTGAGTTTCAAAGAAACAGAATTGGGCACCTAGAGCCATGAGCTAAGTCCCCTGCAGGAGTGGGTGACCCCGGACTGACTGGTATCCTATCTTGTCCACCTCTTCTCCTCATGCCATAATGATGCAGGTGTAGGGGTAGTCCCGAAGCCTTTAGAGTGAGAAGTGCAGGGAATTTTCTCCCCAGCTCCCCAGCTCACTCCATGTAGGAAAATATAGCACTTCCTTTGGTCATAATTCTTCTCTGGAGTCTTCACACATTCAGGGATTTTATTACCTTGAAATAGTAACTCCTGTCCCCCATTTATAGGGCCAAGAAGCTTCTGACTTGAAAGCCTAACCACTTGAAACAAAGAGTGTTCTTTAGATGCTAGAGTTTGAAAACAATTTTTTGGAGATATAGTTCTCAGGAGCAAAACCTCTTGAAGGATTTCCAAATTCCAGACAGCTTGTTTCATCAAAAGGTGAATCCAGAAGCCCTGCAGCACAGAATTTCACTCCAAAGATGAGGAGGAACCCCACAGGGTATGACTTACACAGGGTTCCCAACTCTGCATATCAAAACCTCTCACCAAACTATAAAGGAATGTTGTTGCCCATGTATGTCCTACCCTGGGTCAATAGAATCAGTTCCTAGGGTGAGGGCAGGGCATCTGATGGTTCAAAAAGCTCTTAGCTAATTCTAATTGCAAAGAGGTCTTAGAACTATCAACCCTAGGACAGACTTTTGCTCCACTCCTAGAGAAGGGATTTCTGTGGGGAATCCAGGTGGACAGAAAAGATGGTGGAGGGAAGAGATCAAATTTGAGAATCATGGTTCTTGTTCACATAATTTATATTCTTAGAAGTGATGGCAGTCCAAGGCAGAAGCTGGTTCAGTTTGAAGACTAATCCTGCCCTTCTCGGGGACTAGCCTGGGACACCATGAGCTCTTTAAAGAAATTTCTAGAATGAAAAAGAGCAAAGGATATTGGCCTATAAACATCCAAAAAACACTTTCAAAAGGAAGGACTTAGTAAACTCCCAATTCCCAGTTTTTACACTTCTAACTCAGATTACTCTCTGTTCTCCTCCTAGCAAGGAGACAGGTGGACCTGGAAGCTGCTTGCTGAAGACAGAAGGAAGAGAGAAAGGCTTCAGGACAGTTGGCTAAAGTCAGGCAGACAACACTTTTGGAGCTGAGGTAGGGGCTTTTATTGCTCTTAAGAGCAGAGAGGTCACTGCAAAAGAGGGACCACTGAGACCTAGCCCATCTGCAAGGTCCAATGGCCAGCTTAGCAGCTGGAAACAGGTGAGAGAGATGCAGGATGTGGTCTCACCTTGGATCCCAATAAAAATCCAGATTCTGATTCTGTGAGTCAGCATGCAGTCTAAGTTGAGGGTTTGCAGAGCACATTTTGAGTAGCAGAATAAGGTCGGTTTACCTGTTACAAAGATTAACATCTGTAACCTACTCAAACATGTCCTAAGCTCCATGCTGAGAGCTGATTGTGAAACAAAGCTAAACAGTTCTGGGTAAAAGACCAGAGTGACGCCAAATCGTGATACATCAATAATGTCTGAATTTCCACTCTGAGGGATGGATCTCATGATGGCCATCAGAACCATGGTCTTTGAAGATCTCACCTCAGCCTTCTTTGTGCAAAGGCATCAACACCATGGCTCACTGATAACTGACATAAGTGGAACCTCTGTCAACTGCTTTGTATTTTCTCACTGTTTCAACCATTCTTGGTTTTTCAGAGTATGAAAGTCTGATTCTTAGTAGAAAAAACTGTTCCAATTTCAGAAAAATAATTAGTTTCTAGTTGCCACTGTCTATGCATTGAGGAATCTTGACATTATTTCTTGCATAGAGACCCTGCAAGTGTGCCTACCGTCCATACACTAAAAATGGCTTTTTCTTATAAGTGGTAGACATAATACACATGCCCATTTGGTAGACTGAGGAAGATCAATTTGCTGGAGAATACAGGCAAGTCTATGATAATATTGATCAAAGGTGGAAAGAAAAGGCTTTGCTGATTCACTGCCACACAAATTTCTTTTTGAGTCTAAGGCTATATTGAGTCTTTTAACACAAGTTTTAGTGATGATGTGCGAACACTTCTGTTGACCTAGAAGGCATCTGGGGCTTGGTGGTAGGGATTCAAGTTCAGAATGGTCCAAATTGACCATTTTGCTCCAACTACAGACATGTTCTAAGATCTGCTCAGTCATTATTTGTGGAGAATTTTGGTACAGGAAGACAGGCTAAGCTTCTCTAGTTTGAAGGGGCAGGAAGTGTGGGTGGAGGTCAGGAACAGAGACCTGGATGTCAGGAGTCAGGGCATTGGAAGACGTAACTGGACGTGCTTTCTGTGAGGACATCAAGAGATATTGGGGGGCACAGTGTTCAGATAATGGCTTCTGATGTATTCTACTCTTCTCCAATGATTTCAAAGATAGTTTTATTGGGAAAGCTTTAGTTGGCCATCTTCACTGAATCATCAAGGTCCTCACACAAGACCAGTGCATACAGATTTTGTGACATCCTACCATGCACAGGCACAGTATGTGCCTTACTGTGATCTGATCTTTGCAGATTTTGAAGCTCTATTTACTCCTCACTGCCTATTTCCATGTTTCCAATTTACTAGGGAAGTGAAATGTAAAGCCTTTGGTCTACATAGGTGATTCTGTCTATTGGAACACTGTGCAGTGTGATAGACAATGTTCTCATAGAACTGTCTGTGTGATAACCTCTCCACTTGGTATCTCACTTGGGGGTGAGATCACCCCAACAAGGGTGATCATATATACCCTGCTTACCTGCATCAGACAAACACATTATGACATTCAACCAAGTATGACTGAACTAACGACTAATGATATTCCAACATGTGAGAAAATCAAAGATAACACAGTCTGAGGCACATTCCTATAGATAGGTAGACAGCATCCCCAAAGAGAAGACTCACTTGTTAACTCTTTTCCAGGGCTGGCAACACTTTCTGAAGGGCCCTTTACATTTTGTACTACTTTTACATTTCAACCAAAAACAGTTGAGGAGAGTAATTTATTTCATCTTTTTTGGAAATACATTTCACTTTAATATGATTCCTAAGTATCTGCTTGGATATCAAGTAAAATTAATGTAGTTAAGATTTCTCGTGCAAAGGCTGCTACTACAAGGTAAAAACTAATTATTTTATGTGTTGGGTTAATAGGCAAATGCCTTGAACTTGCCTCATTTTCATAAGCTGGAATTAGTAACCCATAATTCATGTGGTTAACAGCTTCTATGCAGAATTTTCAGACTGTGGCTACTCTGTTTTCCTGGGTACTGGTTTCCAAGGACCATCAAGAGGAGGTCTTGGGGCCAAATGCTATGCATCAGACATTCTTACCATCTGCTTCACAACCAATGCATGAGTGTCTTGGCTTTGGGACGTATAAAAGCTAGCATCTTCCCACAGCACAACCCCAAGTTGTAGCTCTTATGCAACTGCTGTGTGATCCTAGGAAGCTTCTGAAATCAGGGAGTGCTCAGAAAGCCAGTGATCCTTGGCTAGCCTGAATGAAGGTTACTCTGTTCAAAAGGAAGCTCCCCTTCCTCTTCTTTCAGCTTCTTTAGGCTTTTTCAGGATCCTTTAAATGTTTTCTTTTGGCAAGAAGTTGCCTGCAGGATTTCTTCAGAGTGTGACTGTAGATTGAGTGGGAGACTGTAAATTTGCCTCTGAGATTTCTTGGGCTTTCCAGCCCTGACAGATCAGAGAGAACTCAGGAAGTGATGTATTATTTAAGACCGTGGTTCCCCGTAAGCCCGGGAAAGCGTCCATGAGCTAAGATGAAGTCTAGCTGCTACCAGAGCCTCTGGAAGCAATGATGTTTTCCTCCACCAGATACTAACATTCCATTCTTCAGGCCCGTGGGCATCAGGGTGCAGAGGCAGGCATGCCTGCCCAAGACTCTGGGAAAGACACAGTAACCACAGGCAGCCGAGCTTCCAAGTCAGCATCTCTCGAACTGAAACGGCTTATCAGCTCCTCCGGATTCCTCGTTCAGTCAATGTGAGCAGTGCAAAATATGAGAAGACATAAATAATTCAAAGATGGACATTTTCAGTATTTTTTTTCAATTTTTTGAGACTGGAAAAATTATGAAATTTTAATGGAAAATGCTATTGTGTGGAGGACCATGGCTTCACTGTGCAGGACTAGGGTGGGGTGCACGAAACCCTTTCTGCTATGAATCACAGATGTGTGATGACTGACATTTACAGCAACACCACTTGCTTGCTAAAAATCAACTGAAAGTAAACCCTGAGCCAGGCACAAGCATATGCCCGTGGCCTCCAGTTAAGATATTCATCTCTACTTACGCTGTCTGCACTGCCTAAACCAACACTCCAGGTCACATTCTTAGGGGCTTAGTCCTATGGTAGGATTTCTGGCACT
This sequence comes from Dolichotis patagonum, assembly GCA_004027295.1. NCBI lineage: Eukaryota > Metazoa > Chordata > Mammalia > Rodentia > Caviidae > Dolichotis > Dolichotis patagonum. Next base: position 102,003 of record PVJX010001651.1, read on the forward strand.
TTTTCTAGCCCTACCTGAACCAGAAATAGAGTAAATGACACTTAGAATACTGGTTGCACAAAATCATTAAGTCCTATACATACCACGAGCCCACAAAAACTAGCCTGTAATAGGATCTGGGGGATTTGTGAGTATGGAGGCAGCTGTTTACCTTCAAATTCCCAAGGTGCAGCTCTCCAGCAAGCATGAAGTGCATGAGTTTGGTGTCACCATCCAAATGACTGCTTTTTTTTCCCTGAGGTTATGTCAATGCCACTGCACATATAAGCTTCAGGTCACAGTTGGTTAGGACAAACTGTGCTGTTTATTTTTTTTAATCCTTTAGGCAACTAAGTGAAAAGACATTTGTCTGCTGAAGAAGCCTTTTAAAGCACCATCTCACAGAGCACAATGGCTTTACAGAACCGTCTACTTTTTAAGTAAGAAACGGTCATTATTAATCATCGGCTAGTTCAGTTGACAGACAGCTGAGGTCTCACTGGAGGGTGGATCTAGGAGGGTCTGGGGTAGCAGGCAGATCATCCGAACTCCACACCCTAAGGGACATACTCATGCCCTACGTAGGTGTGGATGTGCCCATTGCGACCTTAGGAAATCATCACGACATCATTATAGCCTCAGCAGAGAGGCTGACCATCCAGTGTCCCAGGTCCTGTTCTGCTGGGAGCTCTTGTCAGCTGAGGTTGGCCTCTGAGGTGACTGTCGGAGGCATTGGGGTCAGGAGCACTGCTTATTTCTCACTTCCTTTTAAGCCAGACTCCAGGCTTTTATTTCTTACCCTGGCGTTGCTGATCCCCCTGGACTATTTCAAGCATTTCAGCCTGAAGCTATAGGAACTTTATTACCTTTTTACAGAGCCTCAAAATACAATGTTGAAAGCTGGGGTCAAAGGACCATTTTGCAGTAGGACCAGTTACCTACCATCTGGGTTGGAAACACAGACTGATGGCCAGCCCGTGGTCAGGGCTCCTTGGACTAGCTGTGGGTGCTTCCAGGGCTTCCTCCCACTAAGAACCTGGCTGACCTGCACCCACAGTTTATAACCTAGGGTTCTCTTTTCACCATTAAAAGTAGTCCCAGGGCCCATTTTCCCCCTGGGATAGTCTGTGCTATGTACTTGCTTATGTAAAATTTCATAGTAAATATCTCACATATACACAGCTGGGGAGAGTTGAGCAGCAAATAAGTGGGTGGGGGACACAGAAGGGTAGCGTGGATTGTTGAGTGAGCAGCAGGTGACAGTTCCTCCCTTATACTCTAATCCCAGCAGTGGGCTCTTCCTGGTTGGCAAGGCCACTGCAGCCCTTCCTGTTGCTTTTCCCTGTGTCTTCAGTTATGCCCCTGAACAAACTCCTTGTACTCCTTCTCCCTTGCCCTGCCGGTATGCCCTGCATGTAGGTGTGGCCAGTGTTCTATCTCAGATCTGTCCATCACAGCCTGATAATATGACTGTTATGAGGGCACCTGACCATTGGAAGGCTGATGCATTTACTTGGTCAAAAGAAGGTACTTTTGTTAAGGGAGTTTAGATGTTGAGTGTCTCTCATGGTCAAGGTTGGCTTTGCTTCCCACCTGCCCTGCTTATTCCCTTAGTCTTGGCCTCACCTCTTTAGTCTAGTTCCCAAATGGCACAGGGGTCATGGTTCCTGCGACAGGGGCAAGTGTCAGTCCTTGAGTAAAGGCCAGCAGATGTCCAGGTATCTTCCTCAGGTACCTCTTCCTGGCCTCACACCTTTATGGGCAATGGACAACTTGAGACATTTCCGCAATGTCTGCCTCATTGGACCACAGGTCTCAATGCCTTCATCTGGCTTTCTAAATGATCAAACAGGTTTCCATGGAAGGAAGACTGCTCCTGACCACCCTGATTGTTTGGAATTCAGGTTTGCTGACTATAGCCCCTATGGACATGCTCACATCCTTCCTCTGCAAGGAGGACCATGGCAGTTCTAGTGAAAAGGCCAGAGGTGTCTTCTGAGTCCTTTTCAGCTGTGGACAAGACCAGTCCATTGCAACCTGCTGTGACTAGGTTGTAGCAAAGTGGAAGGAAGAGAAACAGTCTCAAGCAGGATGATTATACAAAACCAGGGAACATCTAAGTAGGGGTACAGAATATTTTTGGAGAGAGATTCAGAGAGGGAAAATAGTCTCACAGTCACTCAGATGCTTTCTTTAGACCTGAAAGGGTAAGGTCTAAGCCACAAGGTCATGTTGGTCTGACCTTGATTCATGAGAGGCTCCTGGCTTGCAGGATCAGTTCCATGCTTGTTGGACTGACAGCTCCTACCCCTTTCCTTCACTGCTGTTCCTACCAAGACATAGCATCCGGGTGTCCCTTTGTTCATGGCTCCTGGGGTTTCTAGATCACTAGCTAACTCTTGTGGATCCAAGGGTCAGTCACTCTGGCATCAGCTTCTCTAGGCTTCCTCATTTTGCCCTACTCTTCCCACCTTTCCACCTGTGCTACCCTGCCTCATTCTTTCGTTGTGATGTGGCACTCTGTGCCTCATCTGCCTCCCCAGCATGGCACAGAGTTCTTGGGGTTGCCTTACATGCCCAGCCTGGGCATGTTTTCCCTATCATGGCAGATTGTCCCTACATAGTTAAATAGGTGAATGAACAGGTAGAGAGATGAAGGATTTGATCCATTTTCAGATCTTCCAGAGCTGCCATCGACAATTCCTTTTTAGGTCACTTTTGCTAAGTGCATGTGTCTGCTTATATCTGCTGCCAGTAATGCCTCAGGGACCTCCAAACTTCTTTGTGGCCACTTGAGTCCCATTTGTCAGACATGCCCCATTCCCCTCAAAGCGAGCCCATTCAGAATTACACCTCAGGTTCCAGATGTGGCTGAGTAATTTATCGCCTGAGAACTTGCTAGGGTGTCCATGCATCTTCTGACAGTTGATATCCTTAGTGGAGGAATGTGGGCTTGTCCTGTGGAGCTTCAATCCAATAACCCTGAAGCCATGCAGCATAGGGTATGGCTCAGAGTTACCCCTTTTTCTACCCCTTCTTCTCTTCTATGAAAGATTGATGTGGGGAGGCAAAAGGAACAATGATATAGGGAGAGACAGAGGCAGCCTCAGGACATCTCCTTCCCTTTTTAGTGTAAGTTTTGGGGCAGTTATTTTCTGTCCCTGAGTGACAGTTTTCCCACCTGTCAAAATGAGCATAGCAGTGTGACAGAGCATGTATTGCCTGATACAATATGCATAAAGCTGTCTGTTCAGTGTATCAGATAGGATTGGAACCAAGTAAATTCATCCTTTCCCTACAAATGAAGCAGTGTTGGGAGGCTTGCACTCCCAGGGCCTGCCTGGCCTGCAGGAGGTCCCAGGGCCCAGTATTGCCCATGGCAATGCAGAGTAGAGAGTGTGCACTGTGCATTATAAAGAGGCTCTGATCTTTTCAGGTTTCAATTTCAGGACAAAGGTGCCCTGGGGTTTGCTTGTAAAGTCCAAGGATTTGCCTTTCTAATCAGACTATTGGTCTTCCTCAAAACTCAGCCTGTATCTCCATCAATCCTCTGCAGAGTTGCAGGCTTTCCCCATGGTTCATTCCTACGTGGCAAGTCACACACAGAGTTTCAGGAAATGTATTTTCCAGAAAGTCTGACCCCATCCATGCAGCCAGCTGCCTCATATTTCCCTTCAACTTTTGTATGCTTTGCTGATGTAAACTGCTTTTATTTTTGCCAATCTGGAACATTAAAGGAATGATATTTTAAAAGGGAATTTTATATTGCATTTCTTTAATCCTCTATTGTTAAATTGGGCTGATTGCAATCTGTTTTACATGTGGCTGTCTACAGTTTTTGGTGGATATCATATAAGATTTTATAACAGTTCATAGTACTGTCCCCTTGGTAAGAACACATCCAGTCCCACTCCCACTTTCATTTGTACTCAGGGGTTCCCTCATCCCTGCATGAGAGGTTGCCAGCTTGTCCTCTGTTCCTGGTTTTCTCTCCAGCAGAACATTGTACAGATGCAGTTATATCATGTACAGTCTCTGAGCCTGACTTCTTTCACTCAGCAAATGTATCTGAGATCCACTCCAACCATTTGGTGATCAACAGTCCACCCCTTTTTATTTGTAAGTAGTATGTCATTAAAGGGATTTATCTTGTGAAGAATATTTATGCTGTTTCCAGTTTGAAACAATTATGAATAAAGCTGCCTTAAATATTTATACATGTGTTTTGTGAGCATGCATTTTATTGCTCTTGGATAAATACTTCAAAGGTTTTATTTCTGGATCACATGGCAAGAGTATGGGTATTTAGAAAACTGACATCAATATTTTTCCAAAATTTATGTAAACTTGTCAAGTTAGATGCATATTACTTTACAATAAATAAGATAATATGTTCCTAAAGTATTGAGTATAAGAAGACAAACAGAGATTTGACTACCATTGAAACTCTACCTTAAAGCCAATTTGGTTTGTCTTTCTCCAGATGTCTTTCTCCAGATGTCTTTCTCCAGATGTTCCTCAGACTCACCCTTGTCACCCAGTCACACTGTCACCCTTGTCACACTGATCTCTTAATTCCCATTGGTGCCACTTGAGGTTCGACCTCTTGCATTTCACATATAGTGATGCATCCAGTGGGTTCTAACTACTGAGGTTACAGAATATTTTACTTTTCATCTATGAGCAAAAGTCTAGCTCCGATTAAACTCTTAAGGACAATAGTGATTAAACACCTCTCTTGGTTATCTTCTTAAATTGTAGATATCTCCCTATCCTCAGCATCTCCATTTCCTTCTTATGTGACTAATGCAACATTTACTAAATGTTGTTGTTTTCTTGAGATGCAATTCCCATAGCATGCCACCTATTTACAATACACAATTCAGAGAGTTTTTGCATACCATCCTAGCATGGCACAACTATCATAACAATATAATTTTAGGGTATTTTAACACCCTAAAAAGATTTGGTACCCATAAAGTCATCATTCTCAGGCCTGTATGCTTTTGGGTAAGAAAGCCCCAATTTGCCACAGACTCTGAAGAATTTTAGTCCATACCCTGCTAGTATCAAAGTCCTTATTTACTATGTTGCTTCATTCATAAATTTCTGTAGAAGCAGCTCAGCAGAGTTAAAAATACTCTATATAGGATTGGATATTTGGGCAATTGCATCCTTGTTCCAGGTCTTTTACCTAAATACATACATTATTCACCCTCCTCCCACCAAAATGCAAGTTCCATGAAAGATTTTGTTTGCTTTGTTTACTTTTATACACCTAACACTAAGCAGTCGTCTCCCTTGAACAGTGACTATTAACATATGGGTACAGACATTATAGTTCTGCATTATAATGTCAGATCCTTACAGATATTTGGCTCTTGTAAGGCAGAATGTTCCCATGTCTGACATGCAGGAACCTCCAAATGTCCTATTACTTTCTTGGATTTGGCAACTACAGAACTCTAAGTGGGACCCCTGATCTGAGCCTAGGGATTTTCAGTGTGTCAGCAGCCTCTCACAGAAAGGTTGTAAAAACCCAGTCATTTCTACCCCAAGATGGCCCCATGATGAAGTCTTACATGAAGACACCCAAAGTGTGTACTGAAAAACACCAGTGAACAAAGAAGTTGCTCCTGCGGTCTGTGTGCCTAGTTCTCTGCTTTGGTATAACAAAATATCTTAGGCTTAGTACTCCTTAAACTCTTCAATGAAATTGAAAAGAAGGAAGTCCTCCCTAAATCATTCCTGGAGGCAAGCATAACTCTCATACCAAAACCAGAGAAAGACCCAACCAAAAAAGAGAACTATAGGCCAACCTCACTAATGAATACTGATGCAAAGTTTCTCAATAAAATACTGGCAAATACAATGCAGTAAACCATCAAGAAGATTATACATCATGACCAAGTGGTGTTCATTCCAGGAATGCAGGGATGGTTTAACATACGCAAATCAATAAATGTGATACACCATATCAACAGAGCCAAAAACAAAAACCACATGGTCATCTCTATAGATGCAGAAAAAGCTTTCGATAAAGTCCAACACAAGTTCATGATAAAAACCCTTCAGAAACTCAGAATACACGGTGTCTACCTCAACCTTATAAAGACCATCTATGACAAACCAACAGCCAATATTATACTAATGGACAAAAACTGAAAGCTTTCACTTTAAAATCAGGAACAATACAAGGGTGTCCACTATCACCACTCCTTTTCAATATAGTTCTGGAAACACTAGCCAGGGCAATCAGACAAGAGAGAGAAATAAAAGGAATAAAGATAGGAAAGGAAGAAGTTAAATTATCACTATTTGCAGATGACATGATACTCTATATAGAAGACCCAAAAAACTCCATTAAAAGACTCCTAGAGGTAATAAACATATTCAGCAGTGTAGCTGGCTACAAAGTCAATGTGCAAAAATCAATAGCATTCCTATATACAAACAAGAAACTCACCAAAAGAAAAATTATGGAAATATTACCCTTCACAATAACATCTAAAAAAATGAAATACTTAGGAATCAACCAAACTAAGAATATAAAAGACCTATGCTGAAAATTGTATTATGTTAAAAAAGAAGATCAAAGAGGATATTAGAAAATGGAAGGATATTCCTTGCTGTTGGCTAGGAAGAACCAACATTGTGAAAATGGCCATATTCCCAATCTGTTATACAGATTTAATGCAATCCCAATCAAAATACCATCAACATACTTCACATATCTAGAGAAAACACGCCTAAAATTCATTTGGAACCAGAAGAAACCTAGAATAGCAAAGGCAGTTCCGGACAATAAAGACAAGGCAGGAGGCATCTCAATTCCTGACTTGAAACTGTACTACCAAGCCACCATGATAAAATCAGCATGGTACTGGCAAAGAAATAGACCTGAGGACCAATGGAATAGATTAGAAGATGCAAATGTAAGTACAAAGACACTCAGCCACCTGACATTTGATAAAGGGGCTAAACATGTTCACTGGAAGGATAGCTTATTTAATAAATGGTGTTGGAAAATTTGGCTGTCCACATGCAGAAGACTGAAACTAGATCCATGCCTATCACCATGCACAAAACTAAAGTCTAAATGGATCAAAGACCTAAACATTAAAACAGAAACACTAAATCTACTGGGAGATAGGGTAGGTAGAAGTCTTGGAGACAGGGGTAAACAGAGAATTCATGAACAAAATGCAAACTGCATGGGAAACACTTCAGAGAATCAACAACTGGGATCTCATATTATTGAAAAGTTTCTGCACTTCAAAAGAAATCACCAGCAGAGTGAAAAGAAAACCCACAGAATGGGAAAGAATTTTAGCCAGCAACCCCTCAGACAAAGCACTTATATCAGGAACATATAAAGAATTGAAAAACATCAAGCCACCCAAATTCAAAGACACTCTCCAAAAATGGGCATCTGAGATGAACACTCAGTTCTCAGATAAAGATATACAAATGGCAAATAAATACATGAAGAAATGTTCACCATCACTGGTCATTTGAGACATGCAATTCAACCAACATTGAGATTTCATCTCACTCCTGAAAAAATAGCTTCCATCAAGAAATCAACTGATAACAAATGTTGGCGAGGCTGTGGGGAAAAAGGAATACTGCTCTACTGTTGGTGGGAGTATAAAATGGTGCAACCACTATGGAAATCAGTATGGAGAACTCTCAAGACTAGGACTGGAAGCTCCATTCAACCCAGCTATTCCCCTCCTGGGTATTTTCCCAGAAGAACTGAAAAGATCATATCACAGTGATATATGTGCACCCATGTTCATAGCAGCACAATTTGTAGCAGCTAAATCTTGGAAACAACCAAGATGCCTAGTAACCACAGCGTGGATGAAAAAGATGTGGTATTTCTATACATTGAAGTATTACTCAGCTATGAAGAAGGATGATCTTGAGGCCTTCATAGGGAAATGGAGAAAACTTGAGACTATCCTCATTAGTGAAATAAATAAGAATCATATTTATAAATATCACACTGTGTCTCTAATGTAAAAAGTAATAAGAACTGTAGGAGTAATAAAACCCAAAATGTGTAATTGCTACTGTAAAAAAGAGAGGAAAAGAGGGTGTTCTAAGGGATATAACTGCATGTATGTTTAAGCGTGTAAGATGAATGAACATATTACTGTTTTTGTTAGATCATGGAGCAGAACTGTTAACACTCTCCTTGTTTGAATGTGTACTTTGTATATTTAACTATGTAACTTGAACAACTATTTCCAAGATGATATTATGTAAGTTATCAAGTAATGATTTCTTAGTATTTTTGTTCTTTACTTTTTTTTTCCCTTGGAATTTTGTATTGTTGCTGTCCTTTTCTTTTTCTATTTGTTTTGTTTTCTTTTTAAATAAAATTTATAAAAAAATAAAAAATATCTTAGGCTAAGTGATTTATAAATAATTAAAATGTGTTAACAATTCAGGAGGCTGGAAAGTTTAACATGGAGGCATTGACAGAGTTAGTGGCTTGATTTATGCTTCTGGGATGGTGCTTTGCTGCTGTACCTAGGGCAAGTCCTTGCTCTAATGATATGGAAATTAAAATTAAAGGACAGTATGAATTTACAGGCAAAAGCTCTAATTAGAAAGAGAATAAGGGAAGGTCTCTAGGTGGAGCAGTATTTGAAGGGAGCACAATGGCTGAGAGAATCAGACTGGCCCACCCGCAGACGAGGGAGGTCAGATTTACAGAGTACCTGGGTGAGCTGAAGCCCTTGTGATCATTACTTCAGTCCTGGCTTTGCAGCACTGAAGGGACCCTAATGGCCTGCGGTGAGGGGTCTTTGTGATTCCGTTCCCAGGACATGATTGTCTCTGGAGTTATTTCAGTTATGTGAGGCACTGCTTTTACTGAGTCCCAGGTAACTACAAGTTCAGTCCATGGGAAAATTGTTGTTGAAATTTGATCCACAGTGCAACAGTATAAAGAGTTGAGGCAATTAGTCAGTGATTAAGGCATGATTACTCTGTCCTAATTGGGTGGAACTAGCACTCTAACAAAAAAACTTGAGGGAACTAGTTGGTTCCTGCCATCTCTTCTGCTGTATAAGAAAGTAAATTTTGTTCTTTTTGCCTTTCTACCAAGTAAAGATATGACACAGTCAGAGATTGTGAGCTGGAGATTTGAGCATCACTCTAAAGGGGAAAAGTTTGGAATTGGATATTGTAAAAGCTAGTAACCAAATTTGCCTGTGAATCTTGAAATTACTTTTAATTACTCTTGGTTTCCTCTATTTCAAAGGCGGGTTAGATAGGCTAAGTAAACAAAGGGTTAATTCTATCTATCTATCTATCTATATCTATCTATCTATCTATCTATCTATCTATCTATCATCTATCATCTATCATCTATCATCTATCACCTATCACCTATCTGTTTATTGTCTACCATCTATCATCTATTTCGTCTGACCTTCCCATTAAGTTACGTCAGCAGCCCATTTTTCACTTTTTTTTTTGAGACAAGATCCTGCCAGCATACCCTGGTTGACTTCAACTTGTGATCCTTCTGCCTTACCTTCCCAAAGTACTGGGATTATAGGCATGTGCCACCACGCTCAGCTTTAGGGTTAATAAGCCAAAGCTTCTGACAACTTTTAAACAAACATTTCCTATATAACTAACATGCCTATATAGAAAGCTGAAAAGAATTTGAAGTCACAGGTTTTAGCAAAAGAAAACAAAACAAAGCAAACATTTTTTAAGCCTCTGTCTATTTCAAAGGAAAACATAAATGACATTTTTGGTGAATAATGGTTAAGGGCCCAGGAGTTTATTTGTCCTTTCTCCCTCTAGCAATCTCTGACTGTGTCATATCTTTACTTGGTAGAAAGGCAAAAAGAACAAAATTTACGTTCTTATACAGCAGAAGAGATGGCAGGAACCAACTAGTTCCCTCAAGTTTTTTTGTTAGAGTGCTAGTTCCACCCAATTAGGACAGAGTAATCATGCCTTAATCACTAATTGCCTCAACTCTATACTGTTGCACTGTGGATCAAATTTCAACAACAATTTTGCAGGGGCACAAGTATTCACTACAGCAGTTGATGTAATCTAAAGTCACGTTAGTACCTAACCCTGGGATCCTAGGGTGCTTGATGTAGCCCTCACAGAGTGAGACTAGAGAGTCACTTTTGTGATCTATCCAGCAGATTATCCTTCGGGGAGTCCTGCCCTCCCAAGTGCAACTAGGCAGATACTGGACCAGAATCCATGCGGAAGACATACAGCCAGTTCCTTGAAAGGGACCTGTACGAGCTCTGACCTCTGAGTTATGGCAGTTCAGGTGGGGGCTAGGGGACCAAGGTTGGTCTGCAACCATGGTGTGGTTACTTGTGGCCCTACTCATCTCCTTCTAGGCATGGAGGCTCCCACCCCTCACTACCTCCAACATCTGATCAAAGTCTCTCAGGAGGGGCCTCCAATCTGCCTGTGTGTGACCCCAGCAAACAAGGCCATGGCTCCTTTTACAGCCTTGAGGAAAAGTAAGCAAATCCATCAAAAACTTTCTCAATACCTTCCCCAAGTCAGGCCTGTGAACAGAGAGACAGAATCGATGTGATTTATGTTTCAAATCAACTATGGACCTGAATGCTTTCCATGTAGAAAGGACTTTTTTGATCAATTACAATGTACCTGCAGCACCATAAAAATACTGTATCTCTCATCCATCGAGACATTTCATCAAAATGTCACAATTTATTTCATTTTTCTCACTTGTGGAAGCTATATCTCTGCCTCGCTGATTTTTTGCTGTATTTAACATCAAGCTTTTCCTGTTCATTGTAGAGGTGGCGGCTGCTTTGGTTCAGGGTCATAAAGATAAGTGTTGCATCAGACCTTCGGTTTTGATCTCACCACAGGATTTAACCCACTCGAGACATCCTGGCCTAGTGAGGATGCCATACTGACTTCATTCAGTGTCAGAGTGGGGTGGGTAGTTTACATGTCTGTGCTCCTCATCTGAGCCTGCTTCCTAGCAAGGCACATCAATCCTGTCCCTCTCTTGCAGTCCAGGACTCATAAATAATGAGTGGGTGGAAAATCCAAATCATGAATGAAGAAGGCATCAGTGTCCCTCACAAAGGAGGACCCGGATGGAACAGGCAGTTTCCTGGGGTATCAGTGGTGGAGGAAGGAGCTAGAGTCCCTGAGAGATGGACACAGACCATAGCAAACAATCAGGTGACACCTTTGGGGACATCACCACAGGAAACAAGACAGACCCCTTCTTATGATGCTACATTGAAGGAAAGCTTCTGAATTAGAGTATCCTGGTGATGGAAAACTAAAAATGCAATTATGTACAGTGGAAATAAAAAAAACATTGATAACACTTGACCCAATGTGGCCCAGATGCTTCCACTCACTTTCTCCCTACTCTCCCCTAAATAGACATGAAGATTTCACCACTGGAGTCTAAAGATTCTTGGTCATCTATGTGGATGGCATGAAGAAACAACTCGACCCAGAATTTAAACCTCCAACCAAGCCTGTCCCATGGTGTAGGGGGCAGCTTGTTTGAACACACTGGGGACAGACACTAGAACAGATGCATCATTGTCCTCAGAATCATGCAAACAGCTGGTTCACAGCAAATGCTAAAGAGATCTCATTGTTTACACCAAATTCTTCCACTGTCAGCTTCATCTATCAGACTATATCGAAGATGCATGTTGTTTTATAATGCAAAGGAAACAAAAGTATTAAAGATGCATTGAACACTTAATATATGCCCACATCTGTGCTGAGTTCTTTAAATTAATTTTCATATCAACTCCATAATTTATACATGAGGTAACTGAACTGGGGTTAAAAGTTCAGCGTTTTTAGAGCTAGCAGGAACTGAGTCCAGTGGTAGGTTAGGGACCCATGTTGATGTCTGCACAGGAACAGGCAGACATCTGCCTTATTGTCCACACTGGGACTCCATGTACTGGGAGAGAGATGTTCTTGCACAGAGCTGCTGCAAGGATTTCAAGAAAACTAAAATGAAAGTATAAAGTAGCCATGGACTGAGAACTAACCAAGCTGATTTAGATAAGATCTGTGCCAGCAAATGAAGTCAGGGAGCCTTTAGATTAACTACCCAGTGGTTTACTCTGGGACTCTGGTGTCTACCACTCAACTTTCCACATCCTTTAAACAAGAACTCTCATTAGAGGAGATGAGGGATTAGCTAATCTTTCTTCTGAATGTGGTGGGCTAATAAAACTATACAGTGATAAGCATCCCCGATCATCTTCTCCCACAGCCAACATAGCCATTAAACATGCTAGGGGAAGAAGTTGGTCAAATGTCAAGTTGACAGCAACTTCTTTTCTAGCAAAAATATATATTTCAGAAAAAATCCTTCCTTTCTAAAACCCACATCAAAATCTGGAGCTAGGCAATATCTTGGTCCACTTCATGTTGCAATAACAAAATAGCTGAGGTTGATAGTATCACCATCTGCTCAGCCTCTGGTGAAGGCTACATGCTGTATCACATAAAGGAGGCTGAGTGGGAAAGAGAAACAGGTACATGTAGAAAGAACTAGTGAATCCCTTCATAAAGAAGGATTTTTTCATGACCCCAAATATCTTTTGAAGATTCCATCACCTCTCACTATCATTACTCTGGAGACCAGGACTCAACATGTATTTTGGTGGGAAAACCACATTCAAGCAACAGCAGGCAGTTTCCAAACAATCTTCCTTCTAACGGCTGATTCTACAGATGCCCTCTGCCCACACACTGTTCATCTCAAGAATGACCCAGTGCAGAGCTGGTGATCCATAATTCAAGTGGACACCTCTTTTTTCTCATTTCTACTCTGACTTTTAAGCACAGGTTGATTTTAAGAATATACTTCAAGAAACAGAATGTAATAGAAAAGTTCATGTACGCAATTCCCGCTGTTACTGCCATCTTGCATTCATGTGATATTTTTGTTGTAATGATAAAAATATTACATTATTATTAGCTAATTTGCACAGTTTACTCAGACATTCAGAATTTTGTTCACTGTCCCTTTTCCACGTGGTGCCATCCAGAACTCCACATCCCCTCCAGTCTCCATGCCTTCCTAGTGGCTCCACTAGGCTATGACAGTTTCTCAGACTCTCCTTGTTTCTGATAACCCTAGAAACTTCAAGGAATGCTGATTAGATTCATGTGGTATGCCCCTCTATTGTATTGCAGTTTGTGGGGTGTTTTTCTTATGTGACTGTCGTGATGTGTTGTGGGGGAAGGTCACAGATATCGAGTGCCATTTCCATGACAACACCTCCGGGACTCATCCTAGCGACATGATGTATGACTGTGATTGTTGATCTTGATCTCCTGGCAGAGGCTATATTTGTCAGATTTCTCCATGGTCAACTTACTTTACCCTTCTTTCCAAACTGGGTTCTTTGGAAGCAAGTCACCCTTAGCTACCCTTGGAGTAGAGAATTATGAAGAGGGGCAAGTGTTCTGATGATACAACAAAAATTGGAGGAGGCTGGTCTTGACTTAAGGAGCCAGGAACCATGGAACATTAGTTGGCACTAACAGCTGAAAGAAGTTTTGCCCTGGCATCTCTGGAGGAGATGTGTCCCTATGAATATCTTGATTTTAGCCCACTGGTGTTGACTTTAGACTTTTGAGCTCTAGAGCTATGAGAGTATGGATTTCTTTTGTTCTGAGTCACCCAATTTTTGGTAAGTTGTTATGGCAGCCACAGGAAACCATTCACTAAGTTTATTTAAGTATGAACCCATGTATATTTATTTTGTACTGCTTTTCGTTTTGATGCTTAACTCACTCAAGCTTCAGATGTTGGGCGTTCTTTCAGTTCCCTCCTGTGCCCATCTGACAGATCTTCATTGATTGGGTTGCTGTAAGTATTTCCTTACTTTCTGGAACTCCAGAGTGCTGCAGGCTGAGTCTGCACAGACTCAGGTGTTTCTCCAAGAAAACCCTGCTTCTTTTTATTGTATTCTAGTATTAGAAACAAAGAGCTGATGCTAGTTCTACTTGTTGCTCCTGAAATATCATTTCTCTTAGGTCCTCTGAGCGGACAGAGCAAGGAAATACAGGTGTATATACAAGCCATGTATATAACTATGTCTTCAAATGTTCTTAAGTGTAAACACTTTTGTCCTTAGTAAGCTAAACATGAAATTCTTGCTAATCCCTCCATCATTCTAACCTGCTCCCTTGCTTACCTGTAAATTCCTATTCCATGAGAAACCAGGCTTCTACCTTCTACCATTCATTCACATAATTACTCAATCCTACCATAGATAAGAAATGTTAAGCAAATTGTTAATAGGTATTGCTCTGCATAAGGACACATTTTAAAGTTGGCTACAGTGCTTACATTTTTTTTCTATAGTCTTACAAATATCATTTATTTCTAAAGTTAGATGACTCAGGACCTTCTTATCCTCTTCAGCTGTGTCATTTCATATATTGTAATGCAGATTTCACAAATATATTATCACAGTATGCATTTTTTCCTGGGATCACCTTACCTCCTAAGTCATTTTTTTTTTTTGGAGAGTTACTGGGAATCAAACTCAGGACCTTGCACGTGCCAGGCAGGTGCTGTGCCAGTGACCTAAATCTACAACTCCATATAATTTTTATATTTACACATATTAAAAATTTCTCTCTTCCTGTAAGCCCCATGGTTTTGCAAAATGCAAAGTGTCCTGTATCACTATTGTAGTATACACTGAGTATATTTCAGTGTATAAAAGTCCCTTGTGCTTCACCTATTCCATGCTCTCATTTAATAACCCATCAATAAATGACGTTTTCTCTGTTTTTTTACTTTTACTTTTCAGAATGTTACATAGTTGGAATCTCACAGAATACATCCTTTTATCCTGGCTTTTTTCACTGGGCAAAATGCATTTGAGATTCCTATATATCTCTCAGAAGTTTTCCAGTTCAATTCTTTTTACCTTTGAATAATGTTCTAAGGTATGCATGTACTAGAGTTTGTTTATTCAACTACTAACAATCATCTTGATTACTTCCAGATTTTGATAAATATGAATTAAGCTACTATAAATATTCACATTCAGAGTTTTGTTTAACCACAAGTTTTCAAATCAATTGAGTAAATATCTAGGAACATGATTGTTGAATCCTGTGGTATGACTATGTTTCAGATTATAAGAAATTGCTAACCCAGGTGTTACAGACCTTAGCATGTGTACTACAGCAGCCTGTTGTTATCCCTGAAAGCTCTGAGAGGTTCGCCGTCGTGGGGTTAAACTGTGTTCCTAGGTAGCTATAGCAGTTTGCATCTCCACCAGCAACAAAGTGAGCAGTTATTGCTCTGCATTCTTACCAGAATTTGTTACTGTCAATTTTAGATTTTAGTCATTCTAATTTGTGTGTAATGATTTTGTTGCTTTAACTTGCAGTTTACCAATAAAAATGGCACTAAGTCTTTTTCCATAAGTATATTTATTATCTGGATACTTATTTAGGTGAAATGTCTGCTCAACTCTTTTGCTCAGTTTTAAAAATTGAATTACTGGTTTTCTTCTCATTGAGTTTTTTGTCTATTTCAGATAGCAGCATTTCATCAGACATGTTTCTACCAGGCTGTACCTTATCTTTTCATTCTGATTATAGTGTTTCACAGAGCAAAAATCTTGAATTTTAATAAAATGAAATACTAGTTTTTTCTTTTACAGACCATGATTTTCGTGTTGTGTTTAAAAGCCTAAATTCACATGTGTTTTGTTGTATATTTTCTTTGTTATATTTTATAATAGTGCTTTTTATGCCCCATTTTCAATTACTTCTTGTGATCAGGATAAGGTCTAGATTCATTTCTGACACATCAACTGCCATTTGTTCCAATATCATTTGTTGATAAGCCTATCCTTTATTCCAGTGAATTGCCTTTGCTCCTTTGTCAAAGATTAGTTACCATATTTATGTGGCTTTATTTTGGACCTCTATTCTAACCCATTGATCTATATGTCTAGTATTTCACCAACACTATGCTGTCTTGATTAGTCTTATTGTCAGGTAGTGTTAGTTCTACAATTTTCTTCTTTTCCAGTATTGCTTTCACTAGTTTAGATCTTTTGTTTTACTGCTCAACCTTTAGGATCAGTTTTTTTTAATACTCACAAAGCGAATTGGTCATATTTTGAATGAAAGTGTTCTTTATGTACAGATCAACTTTACAAGAATTGACATCTTAACAATATTGAGTCTTCTAATCAATCAACAAAAACTGTCTCCATTTATCTAGCTTTTGTTGGATTTATTTTATGAGTATTGTGATTTTACACACATAGATCTTGTTGTTACCTTTCTGTGGGTTGCACCAGCACACCTGACTGGGAAGACTCAGTCATTGCTCACCTCTACCCCCATCCTGACTTTGATTTCTCCACTCCATTCCTCTTAAGCATAAAGCATCACATGAATGAACTATCATTTGTCCAATTCAATGATAGTCTGAGAAGACAGACTTCGTTGTAATTATTTCCATGTCCTCCGGAACACATGGAACCTAGAAAAGGGTTTGGACTCTCCCTGACCTCTGTCAATCTCAAGAATCTCTGGAAACTCCCACTCTTTCTCCGAGCTACTGGGCCCCAAAGAAGAAATTCAGAAAATTTAGCTGTGTACTAGAGTTGTTATGAATCTCACAGTTTCTCATCTGCTGCCTATGACTATCTTTGCAGGAAAATGTCCTTCTTACATTCCGCCTTGAAAGTCTCATGTAAATGTCTCTCTGTGTGGCTCCAACCCAGTGCTGGGCAGAGAAGGGGCTCCTGACAAATGCAGGTAGTTACTGGCTGTTTTTCTCTTTTTCTTCTCAATACAAAAATAGCTCTTTAGAGTGAGTGGCAGTAATGTCTCACGGACAAGAGAATCAGGTACAACAACCTACATTAGTGCCACATTCTCTAAGGGATGTGTTTGTCTCCAGATGTTTCCTGCTGAAATGCACATATATCATTCGCAAAGAAAGGTACCCCAGGCAGGAAGCTGAGCTAGAACTATGCAGGCAGATAAAGCAAGTTTTTCTTGCTGCCTTCTCTATGTTTTTTCTACCATTTACCTACCCCACAAAGGGAAATGCTGGTTTGGGCCATTTTATATTACAGACAGACATCTTTAATGGCAAAGTTTCCCTCTGAAAATTACTGCTTAAAATGAGGTGTTATGATTCTTATCTAGGTGTCCACCTAAAGCCTCATGTGCTGACAGTGGGACTTTTGAGATGTGATTGCATCACAGGGTGTGATACTTCTTAGTGGATTAGTCCACTGATGAGTTTAAAACTAAATATGATTTGGGAGGTGAAGCTTGGTTGGAGGAGGAGGGTCACTGATAGCATGACCTAGAAAGATCTATCTCTTTCCCCTGTCCCTTGATCCCTCTTTCTCCTTCCCACCACCATGTCACCACCTGTTTCTCTTCTGCCATGCCTTCTGCCATGCCAACTGCCTTGAAGCCAACTGACTATAGACTGAATAAACTAAAATAAGCAATCACTTCCCTTAACTTCTGGGTATTGAGTATATTGTCCCAGAAATGAAAGAAACAATGAAGATACTAGGATCACAGACTGATTCAGTACAAAATTATCCAAACTATTAGATGATTCCATTTCCCAAAGAATCAATGACATTTTCCTCTTATCTTCTGAGAGCACTACCATTTTTAAAGAAGAAAGATATTTCTTTGTTTATGAATCCATTCTTTGTTATTGATTTTATTTTAGGTAAAATGGTGAAATGTATTTCTTATTGTCTAACTTAGCTACAAATTATTAAGAATAGGACAAATAATAACAGTAGCCTAATACCTAAAATTAAAGACCAAGTTGAACAAATTAAGAAACATTCACCATTCTCAGTAACTACACTCTGGTATTTGGAAAACTTACTACTACAAGACCTTTGTATTGTTTCCCAGAAGTCACTTCTGAGCAAGTTGACCTTTAAGTTGGAATGGCGTCCTAGTGAACTGTGGAGTATCTGCCTATTTACACAGAGGGCCATGAGGGGCATATTTCACTACTGCCTTTCAGACACAGAATGGGATGGAAAGCTCCCCTGGAGAAGGGCTCAAGTCAATACAGATGTTCAAAGAAGGCTCTGCTTGAGCAAAGTTATTGTCTACTTCATGCTATGGAGGATCATCATAGCATCTCATGTCAGCAGTCCAATGAAGGCATTCTTATCAATGGGTTTAGCAGAATCGTCCCACTAGATGGGTCTCTTGCCTTCCTGCACTACACAGCAAATGTGAATTCATACATAGGAACCAAGTAAGTAGGATACCACAAGCCCAGTCAGTGAAGTCTAATTTTAAAATGTCCTTTGAGCCTTGCCAGTATGAGATAACTGAGGACTTTCTCTGTTGAAATGAGATTGGACATGGCAACAATGATACAGTGGTTTTAGATATTTCAGTACTTGCCAATGCCACAGTACTGGAACAACTACCTAGGCATAAAAGTCTGGATTTGAAGCAGCCCAGGTAAATTCTTAAAGCAGCTGCTTATCTGATGCCTTAACCAAGTAAGTTCTTTAAAAGATTTCTGGATTAAATATTCTCTTTGAATTATCAGCATACACAGGATATAATTTTCTTTGTACATAAGTAAAATATTTTTAAAATAAATTCTAGGATAAACAAAACTTGGCCCATTCATTCATGGCTGCATCAGCCTCCCTTATAGCTGTTTGCTATTTCTACGTAGGTGTCCACGTGAACTTCTCTCACCATCTGACACCCTCTAGCTTGTGGGGTGTCTTAGCTTGACCATTCACAATTCCAGCTCTCCCAAGATTTTTCATTTTGCACTACACAGAGGTGTTAGACATTACTGAAATAAAATGGCTTCATCTTCAATTTGCATATCCCATGCTTTTTAGATGGCCTTCCCTGAAATATTGTGGGTAGGAATTGCCAAATTTTCCGTCAGAGTTGATTAAGCAATGGTGTAAGATGTGAGTACTAGACATTCCAGAGAAGTTGGGGAACCCAGAGAGTCTTGCTGTAAAGGAAGGTTCTCAAGCCCTTCTAATGGCTTTTTTCCCAGGAAGATCTTGGGATTTGCTTCAAATTGCTTTTCTCTTGTCTCCTTTCCTTGCAACACAAGCTTGTTGGAATTTGTTCTGGCAGTCTCAGTCTCACCCTCCAGGGCAGCAAGAGGACATTGTTAGGCCTGTGCTTTCTGAGGTCTGCACGTTGCTAAGAAATGCAGTCTGTGTTAGCACCATGCACTCAGCTCACACACTAGCTGTGGCAGCACCAAGATGGTGGCCCATATACACCAGCCCTGCTGGGTGCAACTCACTAAAAGAAAACAGCTCCTTTAATGGGGAACCATTGTGCATGCATTGCAGACGTTGAAGCAGCCTTATTGAGGGGACTACGCAAACATCCTCTGTCCAAAGTTAGGGGACGCTCTTTGAAGAAAGGAGCTCTATCTGACATCTTTTCAAATCTGGCCTTTGACAGGAGTTATGTGAAGTGTCAGCCAGGTTCTGTTCCTAGGACAATGCACAATTACCTGAAGGCATCAGCTTTGTTAGGTCCTGGAAACCATTCCTGGTCTATGACTCTTAATGAGTAAAAGATCAAGATTCTCAAGAATAGTGAAAAGGTTGTGATGATTAAAGAAAGAGATCAAGATTCTCAAGAATAGTGAAAAGGTTGTGATGATTAAAGAAAGAGATGAGCTGGTAGGGACTGGAGGTGGGAGACCCCAGACTCTATCTGCCCTAGAGTCTATCAGGGCAGCTCTTGTGAACAGAGTACCTGTTCTTCACTCAAACAAGGGTTGGGTGCAGGGACACTACAGTAAACCGGGATCCTGTTTCTGCATCTCTGATAATAATTGACATAAGATCAAAGAAGTTCACATTCTTTCAAGTTAGCTAGATGTGGGAGTCTGAAGGATGAGTGCATTTGTTTGTGTATTTGTAAGTGTATGGAGGTGAACTTAAAGAGTATGGGAAAATCTACCTGTGGCTGTGTGATTGCATTCAAATGTGTATGTGTGCATGTGTGGTTGTGCTTATATGTGTGTGAGTGTTTGGATGTGTGTGCCTGTTCATGGTGCACAAGTGTTTCAAGTAGTTTCTACTTCTTCTGACCAGAGATGAGCCCTGAATCCGGGCTGTCTTATGTGACAGTGCAATGCTGTTCTAGAAGACAGGTCTAAGGAATGATGCCAAATCTCCCCATCATACAGGCCTCTCTGCTCCTGAAGAGTAGTCCTCAATTGTTCAGGAGAAAGTAAATGTTTCTTTAGTAAAAGCACTTGAATACTCTGCAGTCATTCTAGATGAAAAGGCAGTGTTAGCCACCAAGTATCCTGGATGGAACAATGGATGCCTTGTCTTGGTGGTGACTCTGTCGTATGAAACGTGTAGAGATGGGTACCCGTACATTTTGCTGGGTACAACGGCCTGGCTGGTAGTGGGCAGGCTGAGTTCATTGATCGCCGGGGTCAATGCCATGGAATGTTTAAGATTTTGTGGTCACTCCCAGGGTGTGACAGCTCAATGAACCCACTTAGCACCAGGACCTGATGCATCATCTTGGAAGTGGATTAAGCCCCTGTCTTATCCTTGCTTTCTAGAGAGACCAACATTTGACTCCTGGGTAGTTTGCTCATGGGTGAAGGCCAGCCTTACCCATGAGATGTAGTAACTGCTGTACTTCCCTGGAATCAGAGAGTTTTACAGACATAGTTAGCCCACTCATACAAGTCAAGCTCCATGTAACACTCTCTATACGGCTTGAGAAAGAGGAAGAAGTGTGGGAACTCTGCCTAAGAAACCTCTAACAGCTATCGAGGACATGAAATATATCACTTAGTTTCTTCCCAGAGCCCAGACCAGGATGTGTGTGTAGCTGATAATTGTTTTAAATACAGACTTTTAATATATAAGAGCCATTGTATTTTCTATGGTTAAACTGTAACTAAGGTTTTCTAGGCATAAAAATAATGCTTCTACTATCACTACAACTTAATTTTACTTACAGCATGTACATAATTCCCAGGCATCTTTATAGCGTTACTTTGATAAGTTTGCATTCATTTTTATAGCTCTGTGTGTGAAACCGCTTTGAGAATACAAAGACCTATGTAAGATCTAAGGGGTGATTTTTATTCCCTCTGGGAAAGAAATTTCTAACCAATATGTTTGTTTGGTGTTCTGAAGCCCGGAAAACCATAATGAATCAATGAGATTTTCATGCACCCTCTTAACCAAAAGAGGAGGTAGGAAGCAGGTGGTCAGCTTGACATCAATGCAGTATTTCGGGTGCTGACGATTTCCAGGTGCCAGCAATCCTAGCACCCATGCCTCCAGTCCAGTCTCTGGTTCCCAGATGGCCCAGATATCTCCTGCTCATCTCTTGTCTTCCGTGCTCTTGCTCCTCTAATACTTTTCATATCACAGTGGGTGTCACAGTCAATATTTTGGCTCTGAAATATATAATTGTGTAACATGAATAGACTGACCAAAGCCTTCCCCTGGGACTGGAAACCAAGGAAGTGATACCTAACCCCAAATCACAGCAGGTGTCAACTCTGGCATGAAATCTGCAAGAGGAACAACACGGAGCCCACAACCAAAACCACAATAATAATTCGTCCTACTGAAGCCATTAGTTCTGACTGAGCTAACATAGAGCTAAAGGCCAAGGAGAGAAGTGTGGTCAGTTTCAGAAGTGTGGAGTCAGCCCCATAGACGCAGATAGTGAGCAACTGTTGACCTTTCTGTGTGAGTTACCCATGGCTGCTGGTACAGTCCCAGCACAAGCATCAAAGTCACGTGAAGTATATGGTTGCCACACAAGATTTTAAAAGCAAAAGCATGATGATTTGCTGTGAAGCTTAGTGAAAGATATGGAGGCTTTGAATGACATTTTGAAATCTAGTAAAGGTTGTTGAATGCTTGTAGGGCCCAGTGAGAGATTATGTATTTTGGCAGACATAGGAATATGCCATTGAACTAGCTCAAGTCAGCCTGGCAGGTTAACAGGCTATGGAATAAGAAAGCCAGAAACACAGCTGGATGGCTGAGTGGGGGGAACACATCAGGAAAAGATCACAGAATCAATGCCAGTGTTTATGCTGAGAGGGATTGCTGGTGACAGCGGAAGATGTGTGTTGGAGTGATGGGACTGCAGTTCTCACAGAGATCAGGAGTTTTGGTGGGGTTTGAGAACTCTGAGCTGGGAAACTAAGGATAATCCCCATTTTCCTGAGTGGGAATACAGTTCCAAAAGAAAGACAGTGGGAGAAGGCTGGCTAGAGGATGACATAGGAACCCTTAGGAAGAATATAGGATCTAGAAAGAGACTATCTGAAAGTGGAGTATGAGCTTCTTGTAGACCACAGGTGTGTACCAGTTTTGTCCCTGCCCAAAGCAGGACAACACAAGAAATAACCAGGGGCCACAAGTCCTTCTGAACTAACCTGGTCTGAAGTCTATGCAGTGTTACTTTCTAATCTCTTGCCAATAGGAGTGACATGGCCAAATCTCTTTACTATACAGCATTTCCTGAGTACTGGGCCTGTTGTAGCAGAAGCGATGGCAGTAGTGCCTTCTACTCTTCCTCTGAATACAAAGCTAGATTCTGGTACCCATCTAACTAGTTCAGCATGTTAGAACCTGAGTGGATGTGTAAGTGGTCTCATCTGCACTGGCACTGTGTGTACTCTCTCTGTCACTCACTGCTGGTGGGCATAGAGTTTGTGTGGAAGTCTTTGAGACCCTGGGGTGACAAGGCCAGTGGATAAAGGTCACCTGCTATCACCCGTAGACTGTGATTGGAGCAGAAAAGAAACCTTTATGCTGTAGTCAGTAGGAGTTGGGGAATCCTTGTTACAGCACTGGGCCTGTGTGATTGTTACACGAATACATGAAATTCCCACTGAAATGGAGCTGCCCAAAAAGTGTAGCTCCTGAGCACAGGAAACTCTTCTCTTCTTTTGTTGTCCTTAAGCTGGAGCTTCTCTAGGGTCACATGCACGGAGACAGATGCTGCCGTCACACAGAATGTCAAAGAAGATGTTATCTTTGGTATGTTGGAAGTGGTAGACACAGACAGGAGTGAGCATTGTAGAGATATAGAGCTAGATACTATAGAGGGTAAAAGCAGATTTCTACCTAGCACTGTTACACTAGAAAGGAAAGCCTTTGGTAAAATGGAACTAAAACACAATACAACAAAAAGAGCTGCAGAGTTCACATCCAGGATTGTAGTGAGGAGCTCAGTGGTTGCAAAATGACCTAGCAGAGAAGAAGAAAATTCAAGAGTAAGGATACTTGCTAACCTGGCCTAACAGAACTCTTGATAAAACTGAAATATGTATATATCTTAGTCATTTTTGCTACTATAACAAAATACCCAAGGAAGGGAACTTTATGAAGTAAAAATGTTTATTTAGCTCATAGTTTGGGGACCAGAAGTTCCAAGGTCAGTTAGTATCATCTGGTCAGTGTTTGCTGGTGAGAACCTTATGGCTGTGTCATACATACTGGATGGCATCACATGGCAGAAGTATCTGCAAGAGAGCTCATATGGCAAGAGAGGAAACAAAAAAGTGTGCTGAGAAAGCTGAACTTGGTTTGGAATCCTCTGCCTTCTTGATAACCAGTGCAGACCTGCTCCACCTAAGTTCTGAGAGACGGGCATTACTTCCTTCCAAGGGCTGTGCCCCAGAGACCTCATTGCCACCCTCCTATCCCTGCCTTTTACAATTTTCTTTCCTGTCCCATCACTGCACTTGCCCCTTGAGAGACAAACCACATCTGGATGCTAGAAGCAGGCTGAGGAGATGAGGCCAAGTCCAAGAGCGTTGAAAAGCTCTTGTCTGGCTGCCAGCATTCTGCTCTGAACTGGCCATGGGACAGAATTCTCAGAACAGAAAAGCTCTTCAAAGTATTTGTCATCAACAACCAAGACTTTTCACAGGGAGGCTTTTCAGCATGTTGACAAATGCTTACAAGCAAAATAGATTACTGTTTGCTATGCAGAATGCTGTACCTCCGGGGAACGCAGCTTCTAGTTGCAGTATCTCATTTGTTATGTGATTGAAATATGAAAATCATTTTCTCTGCCTACATAGCTTCCATATATTGATATTAACTATGAAAAACATTCCTTCCACAGGCCAAACAAGCAGATGGGTTTAAAACACTTTAGGAATATAAAGAGGTCACTTAGCATGTGATAACTCAGCTAAGCACTCAGCCTCCACAGCAGCTCCTCCTCTCCCCTCCACTTCCCTCCTGGAGGTCCGTACCTGGAGCCAGTGTTCTCCTTCCCCTGAATGCACAGGGGGCAGAACTGTTACACTTTCATGCACCTGAACGTTGCTGGGGGTACTTGTTCCACCAGATGACATAAGCTGATCCTCCACACCTTCGCAAGGCTGGAGTAGAGCCTGGGAAGCTGCTTTTCTCACACAGTTCCTTCACAGAATACAGAATTCTGTCTTCTAGGGAAGTCACTTTGTGACCCAGCAGCTTTGAGCATCCAGCTCCCTTTTATCTCACCAAAGGACACAGGACAAGCTAAAGCACAGCAACCTATTATGCCCGTGGTAGAGTAACCAGTCCAACTTGAAAGACCTCCGTGTGGTTCTCATCTATTGAAGCTTTTTTCTCTGCTTCATTCCAAGAGAGTTGTAAAGGTTTATTGCTAAATGCAAAATAATACAATTAGGATATTTTTAATAGATCACCTAAACTAGTATTCTTTTGCTCTTGAAAAACCTGATACAAATTATCAATGTCCACTTTCCTCTACAAACACAACACACACACACACACACACACTCACACATACACACAAACCATAATACTCTAAAACAAAAACAAGTCAGAAAAAGGAGGTATGAACAGGTTTTTGAGTATAAGATGCAGTTATTATTGGAAGCGAAGGGGGTTTTGATGGGTAAAATAGATAAAAAGATAATAATACAGGGTTAGGTAAAGAATAAAAATAACCAGTTTTTCTGGCAACTTATTTCCCTGTAATGGGTCCACTGGGGCTGGATCACAAGTCTCTGTCTGGGGCCCTGAGCACGGATGGAGTGTGGAGGTCCTTAGGCCACTGGTCCAGGGAGTATCTTTGGTTGCCA
Source organism: Dolichotis patagonum (assembly GCA_004027295.1). Lineage (NCBI taxonomy): Eukaryota > Metazoa > Chordata > Mammalia > Rodentia > Caviidae > Dolichotis > Dolichotis patagonum. Next base: position 127,144 of record PVJX010001651.1, read on the forward strand.
GTCCAAAGACTGGCACATCCGCAGGCTCAGAGCTGCAATGGCATGTTCTGTGACCCCTCTGGGATTGAAGTAGAAATATTGCATTAATTCTGCACTGTCTGTGTGCTGGCCACCATAAAGTGTATATCTAAGGACACTTGAAAGGAATGTTCCTCTTTGCAGGTGAAGAGATTAAAACGTAGGATGTTCACAGGACTTGCCTCAACATGAGAGAAAGACATGGGACTGAAACTCAAATTACCTTATCTGTAGCTTTCAGTACAGCCCCCACTGAGGCTGCGTGGGTCATCTGTGCCAGGGTCCTGATCCTCTCTTCCCTTCCTGTGACCTGGCTTCAGAGAACAGATGTCTTTTCTCTAGGCAGAGAAGAAAGAGGATTCATCCAATCTCCCTGCCTGGATGACTTCTGGAGTCTGTGGGACAAACTTTCTAGACATTCTCCTTTTTTAACTTTCGTAAAGGATACCCTAGGGTAAATCAGCTAGGAAATATGGTGTTAGTAGTGTCCCTCTGCTGTCCTGTCTTGTTTACCTCCCAAGATATGCCTTGTTATTTCCCTACACAAGTAAAACAAACAATGATTTTGCAACTAACAGGTCTGACAGACAGTCCAGCTCCTCTGAACTGGGGCAAAGTATTTTTCCTATTTCAATGGGTGCAGAGGGAGTAAGGCTCATAGCCTAGCGCTCTTATGGGCATTTACCAAAATGAAATAAAAATCATCTCTGGCAGGGCTCCAGGCTTGCTCCCTCCCTTTTCCTTTTGCTTCTTTCCTCTTTCTAGTGCTCTGCTTCCACTCCACACTTGGAATAAAAGCAAACCACTCAGTCCTTACTGCACCATATGGAGGCTCCATGACCTGTCATAAACTGTCAGTCACAGTGCGTACTTTGTAGCTCAAATTAATATATTTCTGTTCACTTGCATTCTTTGTGCCAGAGGCACACTGCATTAACATATGTCCGCGGCACAGCATTTGCAAGTGAGGAGGACACTTAAAAATTTTTTTGGAATGAAGATTTTGTTTTTTGGTTTACTGCTCAAGACATACTATCTACTCCCCCCTGTCTGTTGCTGCATCAGTACTCGGAGGGATGGGCACACCAAGGTGATTAATCACCCTCCCCAAACTCTTGGATTACCCTAGATATCTCCCATTCATCACAAAGCAGGGAGGAACATCTTGGGTGCCTCAAGATAACTTTGGGGTAAGGAGAGGGAGGTTGAGGCAGAGGGGCTGAGAGCAGCTACTATGCGTTCAGAACTGAAACCAGGACTGGTGCTGAGATTAAGCAGACAAAGCAGCTGGCCTTGAGTTTACAGTCAGTGTTGATGGAAAATGCTACGACTGACAGTGAAGAGTGTTGAATGGTGTAATCATTCAACCATGACCCTTTTGGGCACTGTTTCCCAGAACCATAACTGCTTTCTAAGTCCAGAAGCCTTCTCATCTGTCCTTCCCTCAACATTATGGCCCCTTCATGAAATCCATGCTTGGTTTTGGAATTTAGGTAGGTAGTGTTGGTTATGCATGCAGAATCACCAGCGGTAATGTGGAGAAACAGGTTCATTCTGCAGAGCAGACTTTTCAGAACTGTGGACACAGGTCAGCTGGAGAAGTTTACTCAAGGCTGTTCCTTCTGTATCTGGTCTGGACTCAAAGTCACAGGGCAGCCAGGCTGAGAAAGGAGCTGGCTTAAAATGAGAGTCAACAAAAAGGAACTACAGCCATCAAAATAGGACCTACATTTTTCTCACCATCTTCAAACTCACTGACACCTCAGTGAACTGTAGGAAAATGGGGAGCCCTGTGTCATGTAGCTCCTCCATGCACCCAGGACTCAGAGAAGCTGGAGATTTGCACCCACAAGTCCCTTACATGGCCTTGCCATCTGGCCCCAGATCCTTCCTTAGAGCATTTGCACAGATGCTGGCCTTCCCTGTCTTTCATTGCTAATCCAAGTTCCTCTTGAGACCAACCCGAACTGATCAGAAAAGGAGATTCTAGAAAGGGAATTAGCAAAGTTGACTCAGGGCAGAGCTGCCACTTTAGTAGTCACGTATCAGTGAGTGGCCACCACCAAGTTTTTTTCACAGTGTAGATATGAAGGTTTGGAAATTATTTGTAGGCTGTGAGAGAGAGAGAGGGAGAGAGAGAGAGAGAGAGAACACAAGAGAGAGAGAGAGAGAACACAAGAGAGAGAGAGAGGAAATAAAAATACCAATCACTCTATAACAGTTAACAGTTAATTGCACTTTTCCACATGGTAATCAAACAAGTAATTCTAAATGAAAAAAAGACAACAGAATTCAGTAGTAGAGAAACATTAAGTAAATAATTAAATAATCAAACACAGTGAATAATATATTATGAAGCTACTGAAAACATTTACATAGGAGAGTGCTATAAATGCCTGTTTTAACAGTGTAAAGTAACACACACAGTTTCATACATAGTATGAACTTAGTTCTGTACAAAAGAAACTTGACATATAAAGACACTTTCTTGTGTTAAACTCTGGGTGACCATCACAAAATGATATTATAAATTCTGTGTCCTTATTGTAATTGTTCTCCTCACAACCCCTTACCACAACAGTGTGTGAATGTGAATTAAAGATGTGATACTAGGGTTAAAAATGTGGATAATGGAAACCCCATCCTGGGTATGGGTAGTGCCAATTGATAGGCTTATAGTCTAAATGGAATGAAAAGGGATAAGAAGAAGAAGTCAGGCTTGCTGCTGCTGCTTCTTGCTACCATTTCCTTGCCATACCATGGGCTATTTCTCTCCTGTGATGTCCATCTTCCAGACCACCCTGCCTTGGAACTAGCTGACTAGGGACTGAAACCACTACAAAGGGTGATCTAAAATAAACCTTTCCTCCTTTAACTTTGGGTATTGTGTATTTTTTGGTCAACAGCGAGAAAGTAACTAGGATGTGGACTGTTGGGAAAGTGGATAGAAATAAATATTCATGCCCTGCAGAGCTTGGAGTGAGGCATCTCTGTACAGGCAGAGAAGGGAACAGGGGCAGTGCTGGAAGACACAGATTAAATCATCCCCAGAAAAACAAGCCCCACCTAAGCAGGGCAACACTGCAAAGAGATGAGGCCTGGTGGATCAGTGTACCTGCTATTGGGAAGGAGAAAAAAAATAGGTTGGGGAATATATCGGACAGAAGTTCAAGCTTGGGAAGGTACTGATGCCCATAGATGGTTGGTTACACTGCAGAGTATGTGAGTGTGGAATAATGATGGCCATATATGAATGAGGCTATGAGACTTTCTATGGAGGGGGAACAGACCAACCAAGTAATAAAACTGAAAAAAAAATAATGAACAAATCCCCACTCCTGTTCCCCAACTTCCCAATAAAGAGTGTCCAGGATTAGATAAAATGGACTTCATTATAGACAGAGGAGTGGGTATTCTGGGACTAAGAAATCCAGAGAGGCCCAAATCCCTCATCCTTGCCTCATACAATTTTTCAGAATAAGACACTTCCAATTCCGGATGGCAGATGATATCCATAAGCCCCCTCTGAAGCAAAACATACAACAGGATGAAAACATCACACAGAATCCAGCCTAAGTGGATTCCTCCTAAACAGATATTTCATGATGGGAAAAATATATTGAATTAAGAACTTCAAAAATTCAGATGAGAAATGGAGAAGAACCATATATTTCATAGAAATATATGAAATGAGAGCTAGCAACTTGGGGAGGAAACTGAAGCTCAGACAAACTTTTCATAAGCATAGAGACTATATCACAATGTTCCCAAGAAAGGATCTTTTTGGCTGAACATAAAATGAGAAAAAAAAATTAACAATGCTTTAAAAATAATCAAGACAGTAAATGACAATAAAGAGGCAAAAAGTACTAGAGAAAGTGCAATAGAAGTAAAAGATGAGTAAAAGATGATGCAACATACATCTAATTGGAGTCCCCCAAAATGGTAGAACAAGATAAATGCAGCAGAATTAACATTCAAAGGATAACTGAAGAAATGAGACAGGAACTATTGAAAAGGCTGTTGTGTTCCCAAGAAAATTTAGCTTGAACAATCAGTTCCATGGCATGTGTTAGTAGATCTGCCAGGACAACATAAGGCATGTTTGCAGCAAGACAACAGTGGACCCTCACTTTAAAGGAAACTATGGCAGTGTAAGCTATGTATCTTATGCCAGCTGAGCTTGATGTCAGATGCTCTTGATAGTTAACTGATCATGTCAGCTTGATCAATACAGTTCTGCGTGTGGCTGAAGGGATTTACTGAAGACAGAGACCACCTTGGGTAGGCTTGTCACCTGAATAGAATAAAAAGGAAACGAAGAAAGAAGGCTCACTTCTGTTTCTTCAGAACACCTCCAGTCTTCACTTTCAGACCAGAGGAAGTCTTCTGGCTTTCAGTGCTGACCAGACCATTTGACCTCTTGAAACAGACTTGCACGGGACACTACAGTGAGCTCCAGGCCTTTAAGCTTTGACAGGATCCTTTATATCTCCAACATGCAGATAGCACTTTTACACTCTTCCATATCTGAATCTATGGGCAGTCATTGTAAACTGATGTTGTAAATCCTTATATATTTATGTATCTTGCACTGAATCTGTTTCTCTATTGAGCACTGACTGATATAGGCATTATGTTTATAAAACCAGTTATCTCCAGCAAAACCTGCTCTCACCAATCCTTTTACAGGAATCTTTCAGAGGAGGGGCACTGCCCACCAGAAGGTAGGGAAAGAAACTTGGGAAAGACTGATGGCAATCATGAAAAATTAGTAGTTGTAGACCTGAAACTAAAGCACAATGGAAAGGAAGATAAAACAATATGATGCAAATATTATATAGTGTAGGAACAATTAGGAATGATGCAAATAACAAGAGATGAAAGAAAAAAATAAAATAATCCCAACAATCACTACACAGGTAAGTGATGGGATCAAAAACTATTTTGTGAAAGTTAATGACCAAATAATTCACCTCTAGGTAAAGTGAAGAGTAGTTAGACAGTATGGAATAAATAGTATATTATAGAATAAAAGATATATTTTCTCACATGTCGAAGTATGTGTTTGAAGGAAAAGGAAAACCAACTATACAGAGTAAAATCAAAACAAAAATCCAGGAAATATACCATCATATGTGTTCTAGTCAGGGGTTGCAAGAAGAACAATTACACACAGGACACAGACTTTACAATGTTATTTTATGATCGTCATCCAGAGTTAAATATAAAAAAGTGCTGGGAATATTTCCACAACACTAAAGATCTAGATAATCCAGCCAAGGGCCTGGATCCCACAGTAGTGTCCACCCTGAATCCAGCTAAAGACCTAGAGCCCATGACAACGCCTCCCATGAGTTCAACTGGAAGCCTAGAGCCCATGACAATGACTCATGCAAGTCTGTTTCACAGATCTGTGCTGGGAAGGCCCAAAGTTCAGCAGTGGAAGCTAGAAAGTGGAATGAAGGATCTGTACTAGTAGGTAGTAGTAGTAGGTAGTACACTGGAGTCAAGAAATAATGCTCAGAGTGAGGATCAGGGCTCCTCTGAAAAGTAGCACAGCCATCCTTAGCAACATTAAGGTCCCAAGCTCCTCTAACGACGAGAATAGTTGAGTACATAACAGGAATCCAGCACAACAAACCTGGAGCACACATCTTCCCCTCTGGAACCAGGAAGCAATACTCGAAGTAAGGACCACAGCTGCTGTGAACTGCAGCCATTCTCAGTGACAAGGTCCTGTCTCCTCTGATGAGAATGGCTGAATTCATACTGGGGAAGCCAGCCATGACAAGCACCTCTAGGAGGTTCCAAATAACAACACTTAGAGGAGAACCCACAATACCACACTCTTCCTCTCCACATCTTTTATGCTGGCAACTTTCTTCAGGTGGGCCATCAACAATCAGAACCATGCCGATTTGATTCAGTTGGTGTTAAGTTGATCACCAGTTTTTAAACCATAACAACATGCTATAATATTTCAGAGATCAGATCAAGTATGTCAATCATTCCAACAAATGTACCTAAGATCACTTCACCTATCAAAAGATTTCCAAATTGTTCACAAGAAAAACAACCTAATTCTGTTTGGTAGCAAACACAATTAGAATGATTCAGAAAAGGTAAAATACCTCTATGAAGAAGAAAGTAATTAGACAAGAGTGTTCCAGGCTGGTGAAAAATACAAAGGGAAGCAAGATTTGTGATTCTGATGATTGACTAGGCAGGATTTAGCTCATGTGCATGAACACACAGTGTGCATGTACATGTACAAAACTAAATGCCATGAGGAAGAAATGTCTGGAATTTAAAGGCTGTGTTCACAATGGAGTCATAAAAGTTACAAATTCATAACTAAGCTTAGCAAAAATTGGCTTAAAATATAGGGGGTGCTGGGGGTTTAGCTTAGCAGCTTGACTGTCTACCTGGCAAGTGCGAGGTTGTGAGTTCAATCTCCAGTATAGGATGTATAGGCTGGTAGAAAGCAGTCATACTTGGAAATTTTAATGTATTATTCTTATGACAAGTCTGTGAATTAAAAAATAAGTAAAATTTTTTAAGGAATATAATCTAAAAAGAATGTAATATATAAGAAAGAATTCATTTATGTATTATATATCATATGCATATTATATCATATATATCATAATTTATAACTAAATATAGTCACATAAGAAACAATCATAAAAATTAGTTAAATCTTAGGTCACAAATAAGAACCAAGCATCTCTTAAAGTGAAAAATATTCACTAATCAAAATGCAATAAAACAGGTCCTCCCTTTTGAATATTTTAAATATCTCTGTAAAACAACTCTGCAATTCAAAATTGGAAAATTTTGAAAAATAAGACAAAATATATCAAAATATGTACAATTAAACAAAATTTAATACAAGTAATAACCAGAAGAAAATTTAGTCTCAGATATGAATAAAAGTGAAATAAATACAATGATGTAAATTGATAAGTCAAAAGGTTAAAAATCAATGAAGAAATCCTATATGCACAAAAATTACCAGTCCTAAGATGTTGGCTTAAGAAAATTTTATTAAAGCCTTTCAAAGGGTAGACATGTGAAGAACAGAAAAAAAGGCAATCTTATAAACTATGTTCATAACAAATGTAACATTAATATTTATACTTGTTAAAAGTTACAAAAGATGAGAGACCAATATCATGACTATCAATGCAAAACACCACAAAGTGTTAGCAAGTATATTCAAACATTTTTAAAATCATATTTTATCAATTTATTAAATATTGGGGTTTATTTCTACAAAATAGTGACATTTCAATATTAGGAAATATGTTAATAAAATTATCTATATGCATAGACCTAAAGATAAAGTTATTTGATTGTCTCTGTAGATGCTAAAATGTCCTTTGACAAAATACAGTGCCTTTCATTCCTGATGTGATACTCAGTGAAATGAGTTTGAAAACATTTCCTAAGCACAAACAAAACACAACGCAGACATAAAGGGGGCACTAGGTTTGGAGGAGACCGACACAGTCAAACAGCACAATGGTACATAGAATGGAATGATTTTCAGCAAACCTTGTGGCTACACGTCTTATATCACAGAACAAATAATAGAGTTTCAGGATGTTGACGAAGGACCACTTTCCATTTCTCCCATTTAAAAATCTTAGCAATATTTTTTGAGGGTTTTACCTAATGGGATATATAAAAATAGCATATGCACAGATCAGGGTCATCTATGTGAGACAGTAGTGGGTTAAATTACCTTTCACTATTGCCTTGCACTTCGTGGGATCCTAGAAAGAGGCACTGTAATTCTAACCTGTTGCCTGAATATCATATTTCTACAAGAGAAGCAATTAACACACTCGAATAAGAGCATTATGTATGGAATTTTGGTGCCTAACATTCTGCATTTCTCGTCACCAGAATGCTAATAGCCCTTGTGAGAGGTAGTGGGGATGGGCACGCAGAAGCACCCCAGGGGACCAGAAGTTGGATAACCAGCACTTAGTCAAATAGTGCTAGTGTCTAAATTCTGGGGCACAGCTCTGCACTTCCGAGTAACGGATCTGGCTATGTTTCTGTTTCCATTTTGGGTTGTGTGTGTGTGTGTGTGTGTGTGTGTGTGTGTGTGTGTTTCTTTTGTTTGTTTGTTTTCTGGAGATGTTTCTTCTATGCATGTTTCCTGTTCCACCAATCTGTGCTTCTTCAAACATCAAAAATACGAAGTACTGGAGTGAGAGCTATTGATCCAATTAAATAAAAAGTCCTTTTCCATAGTTCTAAGCTCTGAACAGCAAGCCTGGTTGAGGCCAAGTTTTAAGCTGGGCAGATGGTCACTTGCAATGTCCTCAGGAAGCCATGCTACATCTAAAATCTTCAGAGAGTCTTAGAAAGCAAATCAGCTTGATTATTTCCCTAGAGCCCCCATGGAGGAATTGGGGTATAGGCTGGTTCAATTCCACCTTGAGAAGATTTAGGAAGACTCATAGCACACCAAACACTGAAAATGCAAAGGTTCAGGTCATGACCTTCAAAATCTCTGTGTTATTATAGTCTTGACATTCCAGAACTCCTTGGAAGCGCCTTTGTTGAAAGGGATGATGAGTCAAGCAGGATTATAGACCTTTGCCCAGATTTTGGTTTGGGTCACATTTTTCTTTTATTAAAACACTAGAAAACCACTGGGATGGTTAAGTACTGTTAGCTCTGCCTTGAAATGTTACTGTTATTTCTCAAGTGCAAATCAAATTCCTGTCTTGGACAGATTTGAAGTCACTGACTTCGTCTCCACTCCGTGTATTCTTATGGAAACTACATCCCATGTCACAGGTGACATCTCCTAAACTTAAGTCATCCTTTGAACTTAAATCAGATGTTCCTGAGATAACCATGGAAAGCCCAGAACATAGGATGGAGAAGAAGAGTAGCAAGGAGATGCCTAGGGGTCTCTGGAGCAGACTGGACCCAAGCTGGGGCTGAGTCATCCTTCACATCCTCATTGTTTAGTCAGTGGGTAAGGCTGGCTCTGAAGGTGTCACCTTGGGCAAAGCAGCTTGCTTCAGTCCTGGCAGTCCCTGGGTGGGACTACTGCTGGTCAGCTACTGAGGACAACTGTAGCTGAGGGACGCACTTGTTTCTGATGGGGAACTCTGGGCACACGCACAGTTATCATCTACACTCTTTCAAATGGAAGTTGTACTGTATATATTTAAGGTGTACAGTGTGATGCTTTGATATATGTACCCATCACTTCACATATATGTATTCATCACCCTCTTTGGGGGTGAAGGGAGGACATGTAGGAGCTTAGTAAATTTCAAGTACTCAATACAGTGTTAGTAACTATGGTCGCCAGAACTTACACATTTTGCAACTGAAATTTATGTATGTTTTGAAAAATATATCATTCTTTTCCCAAACCCTATCTCCAGCAACTACCTTTCTGTTCTCTGTTCTATGTGTTTGTTTTTTTAGATTCTACATATGAGTGAGGTCACACAGTATCCGTATTTGTGGGTCTGGCTTATTTCACCGAGAATAAGGGATTTCAGATTTATCCATGCGGTTGAAAATGTATGGGTCTCCTTATTCGCTAAAACACAAAGCAGGGCCTGTTTTAAATTGAATGAAGCTTGATGTGGTCGAGCAATCACGAGGCCTCCGAAGTGCTAATCCTCACCTGACACTGACCTCAGCGCACTCTGCTCTGCCCTGTGCTCCTGGGCTGTGGCTATCTTGCTCTTGTTTGTGCAGTAATCCACAGTTTATGGCGATAGGACTCTTGTGTTTTCTGTTTACTCTGCCTGGAGTGCTGGTCTCTCCTGTGTGTGCAGAGCTCTGCTGCTCTGCTCCTCAGATCTCAATTCAGCTGACTTCCCAAATGTCCCTCGATCATCCCACTTGGAGTAGTCTCTTCGCAACACTGAGTCCCTGTCCTATATTAGTGTGGTTGGTCTCACTGATAGCGGAAGTTACCTTTTTGCACAGCACAGATATAAGCAGGATTCTATTTTGAGTTCACTGTCTTCACAGGCTAGACTATAGAGCTATTTTCTGTGTTTTAGGGTCACATTCAAAACAGGTGCCTCTGGACTGGGGCACAGTGGCCCTCTACAAAATTAGTTGAGTGAACAAGTTCCCCACATCATCAATATAAAAAATTCTTTGCAAAGCAATCACAGTTCCTCCCCCAAGGTTCTTTGTTGCCAAGGGCAGGGTCAGTATGAATCCCTTGTGGTTGCTTTTGAGAGCGTGTTCTAGGGCCCTTCGTTATGCTAACAATCCACAAAATTTCTGCAGAATAGGGATTTATAAATAGTGCTGTTCATTGAGAACAACCTGAAGATTATAGGACAAATCTAAGGACGACCAAATGCTCACAATGCCTTACATCCTTTACAAGTCCTTTAGAAACAATGGGCCGTGTAACCCTTAGGAGACGCTCAGGTGGTAATTACTACACCAGTTACAAGTGCAGACAGTAGGCTCATAATCCCGGTACCCGATGTTGCAGGAATTCAGAGTGTTGTATTTCCCCCACAGGTTTGAATTATATTAAGATCTATCAGTGCTTAAAGTAATGCTGCATGCCGAATATAGAATATTTTGAATAAGCAAGCCATCCTTGTAATGGAGAGAATGGTTGGCAAGCAATCCAATCATGAGGAACCAGAGGTATATCTTGCTCCTGAATTGCTTCCTGCTCTGAGTCCCAGGCTTTTCCTTGCCAAGTGGTTCCTTTCTTCTGCCGGTGTGTGTCCATCTGCCACACACCAGCCACAGAGGACTGAACTCTCATCTCTTCCAGACTTGCAACAAATTGAAGCAACTTGTGTTTCCATAAGAGGTTCTGTGTCCTCTTGTTTTTTAAATTTGCCTGTCACATTCTATCTTTTTTTATATTTTTATTTCCTCATTTCTCATCTTTGAGTTGTGGCTGAATATCTGAGGACTGACCAGTTGTCATTCACTTGCTACTTGGATTTTCAATTGCACAATTGTGACTTCTTTCCTGTGTATATTTTTTTCTAAGGAATTTTCTCTTTGTAATTGCTTGATACATTTCTAGAGAATCTCTGACCTCAATACTCTTGCTGAGAATCAGTCATAAATATTCTAACATACTCTGTTTCTAATGGTGCTTTTCAGAGAGAAGATTCCATGGGTTTTCTCAGCGTTCTGCCTGTGTGAATTGCTGTGCTATTGGGTGGGTTTGGGGACTTTCTGTTTCTCTCAGTGGTGTACCCATACTTCTGATGAAGTAAGGCACAGGATGGACTATACAGTGCCTTTGACAGCACTTCCCAGGCCAACCTAGGACCCCATTTGGATCTGCAAGTTTTCCCATGCCCCCATTGCTTCTACTTTGGGCTGAAATTCCTGGAGCCTCTTAAGGCTTCTTTCTTAGTGCTGTGCTCCTTAAAACACCCAGAAAAATTCCTGTTGTTGGTCATTTACATGGGAACCAGCACTGAAAGGAGGCTGAATACATACTAACCTTGGGACTATTTTGTTCATGAGCCCTGAGCTCTTTCCCATCTCTGTATCTATTTTCAAAGTAGCTCCTACTCACTGGCTGTCCATGATAAAGACCATCACTCACTAGAGCTATGTCCAGGACTGAAGACCCAAACTGGAGTCTGATTCAATCTCCTGGTCTTATGAGGAACATACATTTGGTGGGGGCTACCAGGGATTGAACTCAACACCACACACTTGCCAGGAAGGTGTTTGTGCCTACTGAGCTAAATTCTCAGCCTGAAAGATACATTTTTTCTACCCTACTTTCTCCATAGCTTTCCACAAGTTCCACTTACCTAAGGGAAGTGGACAGAGGAAATACTAGCCCCAGAATGTAAGTACTGTGTTGTGTTTTCTATATTCTGCTTTGCCCATCTGGCTGCACTGTACAGGAATCACTATATCTCATGGATACATTTTTCTATTGCTGCAGAAATCCAGGCCCCCCTCCCCAACTCACCTTCATTCCCTAGCAGTTCTACTTACAGATGCTTACTAATGTCCACCCCAGTGGAAGCCAGACCCTTAGACTCAAGAACGACTTTATATCACATTCCTTTTCTTTATCTAGGTCTCTTTTTCATACAATGGATACCAGGCACATTTTTATCTTAAATCAAGTAAAATTTCATACAGTCTCAACAGTAGGATTTGTGAATATTCCCGGATGACAAGTCTTCTCTCGGCCCTACTCCTCTGTTCACATTTCTGTTTGATGGAAAATTTTGCCTCAGAATTTTGAGAAATCAAGGACTCTAACTCCACTCATTTCTCATCTGGAAGGTGTGTTTCTTGACTGTGTGTGTTCCTACTAAGCCTAACTCAGATTTTTTTATATGAAAATATATTTTGCTTTGCACAAATATTTGGGAAACAAAACTAAATCTAGCTCAGAGACATGTTGTTAAGAAATTATACTATGAAAATGTATATGATAAATGGCAGACATCTTAGCCTAGCCTTCATTTAGCTGTGCAGACAGCCAGAGAATGGCAGAAGCAGAAACCTCTGCCAGAGGACTGATGCTAAGTCTCCCTCCCAAGAGGAAACAGCCAGGTCCCCATCCCCTTCCCTGAGGGAAAGGCAGTGTGGAGGGCCCTTGTGATGTCTGCCCACTGTGCAGAGAGAACTGGATATTTTAGAGGAAGCAGGTCTCACCAGGGTCAAGGGTGAAGGAAAAAGAAGACATAGCATGAATCTGAGTGAGAAGCGTGGCCTGGGCCACACCTGCTGGATTTTGGGGTTAATCTTGCTTGAGTTTCCGCCTACTGGGGCCAATCCTTTCCATACCCTGGCTTTGCTGGGATATTTAAATGAATTTTCAATAAAAAGCAACTTCAATAAACACCCTCTAACACCAAAACCGAATTCTCAAGAAATAGCAAAATTGGTGTATGTAACTGCAACTATACCAATTGCTTTCTTTATAGAAAAATACAGGGCAAAGAAAGTGAGGCTTTCTCTGATGATTGAAAATGTACTTACCTCATATCTCCAGCTGATTGGCTTTTGTTCCTATACCATTTAAAAAAATAACTTCATTTTTACTTACAGTTAAAGGGAAGGAATTGGCCTGAACTAACATCCAAATTGGCTTTTATTAGACATAATGCATACCTAATGGTTACTCCCATCTTCCCTATGTACACTGGAGTAGGAGGGTCTTGCATAGTTTGACATCAGCTTCACAGTGGGACAAGGATATCTGCACATTCCACTCCTGTCCGCTCTTCTGCCCACCTCCTTTCCCGTCTACTTGGGGGCACTGCAGTGGGGGCTTGATGGAGGTAGGGAGTAAACACTGCCCTTGATTCCATTCCAGTGAGCATTGCAACAAGACAAAGGCTTTCAGCCGGTTTTCTAAATTGTTCCACCACATCTGGCTATATGAACATAGATATGTCATCCCATGCTCGAGGGACAACGTAAATCTTCATAGCAGAGGTTATGTTTGGTCTGGAATTAAAGGGATCCACAGGATATCAGGAAGCGGAGCATGAGAGAAAGAGAGCTGAAAGAGTGATAAAAACAGTAAGCAAGCGAAGTTCACAGCAGATACTCCTCCTCCCTTGGAAAGTGAGCCATCCTGTCTTATAGTTAGGGTGATATGGTCCTTGAACATATTTCAAGTTGGGTCTGCTGAGTTCCACTTACCATTATGGGTGCCTCATCGTGTTGAGAGACTGAGGCTTAGGACTATGGTGTTGGACCTGAGATTTGGAACCTGATCACCCAGACATAAAGAGTCACACCTTTTTGCCTCTTCTAGTTGCATGAATGAGAAGGTAAGAACAAGTAGTGCTCAGATGAACTAAAACTCAAGATGAGCAAGACAGTAGGAGATGTAACTCTTCCAAGTGAGCACCAGTTTCTGCAAAATCTCATCCAAAGAGGAGATAATTTTCTTCATCATGTCAGTAATTCCTTCAAGAACTTGCCCCACAGACAGTGATAGGACACTTGTCATGGTAAATGCTATGTTGTTCAGGGGAAGACAGCTCTGCCACATAAGCAGGTGGGTGAAACCATTATCTCTCTGGATTTAGCCCTACAGTGAGGTTCTCAGACAGATAAGGCATCACTCTTCACCAAAAGTGCCAAAATGAGTCCACAAAACAGAGTAAAACCAGATGTTGTTTGTTTTCCTTGAAATCCAGGAACCACAAAGAGAACATGGCATTCCACCTCCATGCCATGATAGTCAGACAGGGATCTTTGAAGAACATTTATAGGAACTAAGGATGTGTAGCTCAGAAAAGACAAATCAGGAAGCTGGTTCCAAACACCTACAGGGCTGCCACAGGGGAAAATAGATGAAGTTTACTCTTCAGAGCCAATTGACTAACTGGTGCAAATGACAGGGAAACAAATTTCCACCTCATTTAAGGGATGGTTTCATGGCAAACATCAGAGTCATTTGTTGCTAATGAAGAGATTTCTACCATCGCAGGAGACTGCTGGAATGAAGACCATTGTCTACTGGGGGCACTTATGTTGGAGGCAGATATTTGATGGAAAATGGTATAACCAACCTTGAAGAATCTTTTCCAAATGAGATCTTAAATGAATAGAAATTAATTTTGAAAATGCACAGAATTTCATAAGCCAACATGCAAAGAGTTTCCAAATATGAGGAGATCATAGTACACCATATTTTGTGATAGAAGAATCCAAGTCTCTTGGGTTGTTATGGAGTAGATACTCAAAAGGCCACTTGGCCCAGGAGCTGGGCAGACAGACTATGGACACAAACTTCACCTACTACCCACACTTTTGCTAGGAAGCTCCTAGCACATTCTCTAACCCAGAGCAGTCTTTCTGGGTGTGACAGGGAGGGACAGTGAGAGAAAATATCTCCTCATGGACGTCAAGAAAGGCAGTGTGCTGGCAATGAGTGAGCCCTCAAAGCACAGCTATCTGTGTGGTGTTTGGCATAGACCTGAAGGATATGAAAAGTTGAGAGGGCAGTGTTAGGATTCTAGATAAAAAATAACTAGAGGTATAGAGGTGACTTCATCTCTGATAGTGAGGAGAGCTGCAGGTGTGAGAAAGGCCCCTGTAAGGTATGTGTGCTCCTGCTGCCATGCGTGATAGTTGGCCTGAGCCTGACTTGAAGCCCTACCTCACTTTCTCCATGGGTATACATGTCAGTCTCAACCTCTAATGTTTGTAAAATGAACAATTTGAAAAATGTATCTCACTATCATTGAATTAAAAGATTTCTACAGTTTGAAAACATGTTCAACTTAACATTGAAGTTATTCTTAGCAGCTAATGAAAGTCCTCACAGGAGCTGTGTTTACTACTTAGCAAGTGATACTGAAACCACGCTTATCTCATGGAGCATGACGTCTTTCAGGTCTACTCATGTTGTTCTAATAGTAAAATCATTTTCTTTTTGAGGGGTTGATTATAAATAAGACATTTGCATGTGTGTATAAAGAAATTATGGTTTATATATGATTATATAAAATGACACACACACACATATATATATAAATATACATATATATTATAATTTCTTTCCTCATTCATCCGTCAACAGACATAAATTATATCTGTGTCTTGGCTATTGTGAATAATACAATGAATACTAGAGTGCAGCTATCTCTATGAGGTGTTAAAAATTGTGTGTTATTTCAGTTACATATGGAATCAATACAAGTTGAAAACAGAAGCAAACTACGGAAGAGTGGTTGCCAGGGGATGAGAGGATGCAGGGAATTGTAGGTCAAAGTTGTAGCTATGAGAATTGAGCAAGTCCAGAGATAAAACACAGCATGAAGACTGCAAGTCCAACTCTTACATTCATGACTAAAAATCGGTTGAGAGATTTGCTTACCACACACATGCATGCACACACACCCACACAGAGTTGTATGGAATTGAATGTTATGTTAATTTGCTTCACAGTAAGAATTATTTTATTATTTATGCATGAATCAAAACATCTTTTTGTATACCTTAAATATATTCAGTAAAAATCAAACACATTTTAAAAAAAAAAACCTGAAAATCATATCACTATGTCTATGCTACCTTCAACTGATCATCACAGATACTTACCCACACTGTGCTGGGCCCAACAAAGGGAATGGTACCAATGTCACCTCAGTCTGTCCCCATAGCTCCTTGCAAAAGGACTATCAGTTTCCCCATGTTATAGACCACTGTGGCTCAGGTTAACAATTTCCATTAATTCCAGGATGAATTCCACTTATCTCTTCCTACTCAAGTGGAGTCAGCTCCAAGGGGCTGGAATGGAACAAATATTTCTATCATCCCAAGTAGTAGTTTTCTAGAAACATCAGAAAGGTGGATTATGCAGTTTCGAGGAGAGTCTGTGCTACTATCTGACCTAAGCCCATAAAATTTAAATTTTCTTTTCCCCCTTAATTCGCTACTATTTGGATTGCTAAACTGTTCATTATCCATTCTCGCAGATCCAATAACAATTTTTGACATCCCAGATTCCATGACGCCTCATACAACAATGAAATATGAGAAGGTTACTGTTTGATGGTGTAGCACAAACAGCTGCTCTGGGGTGATACAGTGCTCTGGTCAATCTATAAAACTGTAAAAGATGGGCTTGGTATAGATGCATGCCTTATACATCACCAACAGCCAGGTCCCCATCCCTCCTCCTTATTCCTGTCACTTTTTCTTGTCTGAAGGGTCACTTTAGAGCCACATATTCAAACAAATACTGACAGTGGATTCCTATCCTTGTACTTGAGTTCACTGGATTCCTCCAGGCAACAGTGGACCTCCATAGGCCTGAGACTTTCCAGCTAGAAGTATGAGATCAAAGCAAGGTAATACCAAGAAGAGAAGAAAAGAGCCCAGACTAGAGTCTTGGGCTTATCAAAATAGTGTTCCTTATCCTGGGGCACAGTCCTGACCTACCTTTCTTCTGATAAGAGGTAAAAATGTCTCCTTTCACAGGTTTTGTTGCATAGGCCATCCTAATTGGCATGACGGTCTACCAAGTTCTGCCTGATTGCTCCCTGAGCCTCTGAGACCCATCATCTCCTGGTTTGGCCTCTTGCCTAGTGTCTTCTAACTTTCCCCACTCCAGTTTCTTACTTCACATGCTCTTCAAGTCATGGTCCATACTCTCTAAAGATGATCTATCCCTATAACTACACACTAACATGATAAAAAGATTCCTATGAAGGTGTCATTGAGTGTCAATGATTTGCTGATATGAAAAGGTTGTCCTCACACTTTGTGCTGTTAGACACTATGAATAAGTACACATTCTTCTGTTGTTGACTACCCAGATGTTCTGAAAATACTGACACTGGATGTTAGATGTTTCCAGAGCTGTTAAGTCTTCTGTCTTTAAACCTCACCATCCTACAATAATAAACTACATTCATGCATTTGTTTATTCATCCACTTACTCTCCTTCTCTGTTTATTTTTACATCATTTAAAATCTGACATAGTTAATAATGTTTCAGGTACCCATAATGTTTTCAAGTACAGCATCTCTGATGCTTTGCTAATTTTGGCCTTTACAGTGCCCACAGATGGACTTGGAACAAAAGAGAGCCTCAATAATTTGACAGGGGTGGTCCTCAGAAGATGGTAGATTGATAAGTAGCAAGGTAAACAGCTTCTCTGAGAGAAACAGCTCAGATGCTAGAATTTACCACCATGGAGAAGACCAGATGAAAGAAGAGGGATTCTCATGACCCAAGAAAAAACTAAGGAAAAATAAAACAAAGAAAAAGAAAGAAAGAAATAAAAGAAAAACATGGACGGAAGGCTGGAGCAAGACATGCTTTCACCAGAGCCAATCCCATGCTATGCTAAGCACTGTAGCATCAGATGAATTGTGGTTGTACTGAAGTCGGGGGTTGGTGAGCCCAAGGCCCTCAGTGGGAGGACACATCACAATGGAGAATGGAGCCCACTTGGAGATCTGCATTAACCCAAGGGGAGTGCTTGGAATTTGGTCCTCCCACGAGAGGGGGGATGACTGGCTGGATGACACCCTGGAATCGGGAAGGATGGACCTGAACCAGGAACCACAGTGGCTTCAGTTGGCAACTCCTGGCCCAGAGCAGATTGGTGGGATCTGCTTAGGCTGAGTCATGGCCCTGGTTGAGACCCAATGGCCAGGGACAAAATTGCCCCAGAAATTATCCCAAACCAGTTCCATCCACCCAGCACACACTAATGTGGTGAAGACCCCCACTGGTTGACTGGCTCAGAGGGGAGGGGCCAGCCTACACCATCCCTGCTTGCACCTCAGTGATCAACAGCAAACTGGAGAGAGTAGCAATCTCTAGCCAGAATGCTTCAGAAGAACCATAACCAATACAGAAAGGGGCTTGGACCTCCACCATATACTTGTATGGAAGAAACCAGAAACATGACAAAAGAAAGAAACAAGTAAAAGCCTCCAGTCTCCAACCCAAGGAATATGTGTCCAGAAGAGGTAATTACAGAAGAGATTAAGGGCACCAAACATGCAATATCTGACATGGTATCAGCTGACATAAAGAAATGTCTTTGTGACCTTATAGAAGAACTCAAAACTGAAATACTAGTACAAGTAAAGCAAGATATAAGATTAATAAAAGAAATGCTAAGCACCTTTCAAAAAGACACAGATGGAAGAATGGAGGGGCACAGAAAAAGGAAAGAAACCTTCAATGAAGAATATAAAACCAAACTAGAATACATGAAACAGTTTCAAAGAGATTACCAGGAAATTAAAAACTCCATTGAAAGCTGGAAAAATTATTTGGAAGAAACTAAAGATAGATTATCAAAACTTGAAGATAGGTTTGCAATGTGTGATCACAAAAGTAAAGATCTCTTAAAAATAACAAAGAAACAGGCAATAACAATACAAAGGTTAGAAAATGACAAGAGGATCTATAACTTAAGAATAAAAAATGTGAGTGCAGAAGCAAGCATAAGCACAAATGAAATACAAAGGCTATTCACAGAAATAATTAAGGGAAACTTCCCAAGTATAGGAAAAGGAAATTATATTCAGATTTCCAGAGTTCTGGAGGCATACAGAACTCCAGCCAGCTACAACCAAAACAGATCTACAGCCAGACATATAATAATCAAGATCCCAGAAATTCATCACAAGAATGAATATTAAAAGCAGTCAGAGAAAAGAAACAGATCACCCATAAAGGAAAACCAATCAAAATCATGACAGACTTCTCAACACAAACCATCAAATCAAAAAGAGCTTGAAGCAAAGTATTCTGCCCCGAAAGAAAATAACCTCTAACCCAGATTTATGTACCCTGTAAAACTGTCTCTCAAAATTAATGGAGAAACAAGATGCTTCCATGACAAAGAGGAACTCAAGGAGTTCATGACCACCAATCCAACCCTACAAAAAATACTGAAGGACATTCTAGAGACAGATAAAAAAGAAACACCAGAATTTCAGGAACAATGGCAGAGAAACCTCAATGAATGAGGCAGACAGTGGAATGAAGGAGAAAAGTAGACAACCATTGGCAGAAAAATAGCATAGCAGAAACGAGGCAGAGAAGATTGGCTATAACCTAAAACATAGATGGCCTTGATACAATAACAAAAAAGAAACACAGGCAGAGTAGATTAGGAGATAGGGTCCATCTAGATGCTATGAATAGGAAATATAATCAACCTGAAAGAGAATTTATGGACCAAAAGTCAAAGATGAGAAAACAATGCTCTATGCGACAGGGAACTAGAGAGAAATAGGAGCAACTCACCCAGCAGCTGCAGATAGGTTGGAAAGATATGACACTTTTGTGCAGTGAAGAAATACATATAAGGAAGGAAAACCTTGAGGCTTTTGTAGGTAAAGGAATACAACTTAAGATCAAGCTCAGGGGTAAAAAGGTTCCAAAACACTTAAGTAAATAGCATGTTGCCTCCCTACTCTAAAAACTAAAGGAGTTAGTGGGACCCAAAATGTACAATGTACCCTGTGAAAGTGAAAGGGGAGGAATTGTCTAAAAAAGGAAGGCAGCAGACATTGTTAATAGTCTCTCAGGATTTAACATCCACATTATTCTCATCTCTCTGCTTAATGTGATTATATTCTGTTCCATTCTGTCTACTTACACTAGATTTGAGGGCACAGACAGTTATTCCAAAAATAGCAGGATATACTATGTTAACCATCCTTAATTTCCTATTAAATTAATCTGAAACCCTATATAACTTACACTGTCTTATTATAACTGATCTTATTTGAATCTGGTTTGTTAGATCACTGTTTTGTCTTGACTGATTTTATTCAAATCTGTTATGATTGATAGTATCAAGTCTGAGAGTATAGCCAACTACTCTGAAGATGACAAGATTCACTAGGATACCCACTCTGGTTTGACTATTACTTGCTTTTGAAGTCTTACAATGTCTCCAGTGTTTTGTTTTTATTAATATTGTTATGTACTGCTATGTTCAATTATACTATGCCTGATGATATAGACCATTCTATGGAAGATAACAAAAGACATCATAGTAACCATTGTAGATCTCCTTATATTGTGGTTTTATGCTTCTTTTTCATTTCATGTTTTTCTATGATTTTGTTTTGTTTTGTCTTGCTTTGTTTTGTTTTTCACTATAATACAGAAAGGATAGTTATACATATAGAGATCATTCATGCATAGAACTTCTAAACAGTTTATGAGAATTGATTATACAATGCATGATGAAATTAACAGGTACTTTGAAGAAGAAAAAGAGACACTAAGGTACATAGTGCTGATTCTGTAGCATCATGATGTGAAATCCAGCAATACTATTATTCTTTGTTCAGAGTGATTTTAGTCTGTTTTGTTTTGTTTAATTTCAACCTACATGAAGGTATGGACAGCTATTTTGAACAGAATGAGAGACACTGTGACAGCCATTATTGACTTCCTTATTGTCTGGTCTTGAAGACCTAAAATGCCTTCATCATCCTGTCCTGATCAGTTTTATACTACTTTCTTTTGTATGAATTCACTGTATGTGAAGATATGGACAACTATTTGGAAGAAAATGAGAGACAATATGACAGACAGCAATTGTCTTGCTTTGAAATCTGTGTCTCTTACATTGTTTTCTTATGATCTGTTTTGTTCTGTTTAATTTTATCCTCTTTAAAATAAAATTTAAAAAATAATTTAATGGGTAAATAATGCATATATTGAAAAACAAAGTGCATTATTCACCTGTTAAAGTGGATATGCTACTAATTATATAAAAGGTTGATATTTTAATATGTTCTTACATATGCATGAGACTTGTGCTAACATTCTCAAGATTTAATACCTGGGGTATCTGCAAAGGGATCATGTGGTAGATTCCAAGGTCAGGGACAGGTATTCAAAAGTAAGCTTCTCACTAACAGATTGAATATCTCTAATATGAAAATACAAAGTGACATGAAATTTGAAAGTTTTTCAGCATTGACATATTGCCACAGGCTACAGTAAAAATGGAAGTATACTAAAATATTATATAAAGTTATCTTCAGGCATGTATATATGAAATATAAGTAAATTTTGTGTTAAAATACATCTAAGATATATCATCCTAACAGAAATAGAAATATTCCAAAATCTTAAAGGAAATCTGAAAACAAAACACTTCAGATCCTTACTTTACCTATTTGTCTTTCTAAGTTCTACTTTGGGATTGTTTGAGTTTATTACTGTATTATCTTTCTGTTATTGTGACAACATACCTGAGAAATTCAGTTTAAATGAGGCATGATTTATTTTGCTTCATAGTTTCAGTCCATGGTAGCTTGGGCTTGTGGTGACACACAGAAGACTATACTGGGTAGTGTGTAACAAAGGAGGCTATTCATTTCATGGTGGCCAGAAAGAAGAGAGAGAACAGCCAGTGTCCCAATATGCACTTCAATTATGTCCCCAATAACCTAACTTCCTCCCAATGGGCCACACCTCTTAAATGTTTCGCTGCTTTCCAACAGTGCTGCAGGCCCAATAACAAATCTTCAACACATGGGCCTTTGAGAGACATTTAATATCTAAATAAAAACAATTATCTAATCACAAAATTAAATCTATTTTTAAAGGAAAGAATAAACATTATTTGGGGAGAAGTCGATGTTTAGTAACTAATTATGTGATAGGTGCATTAATCCAAGGTGATCTGTGGTGATACTGACTTTGACCATTAGCTTGAATATGCTCTTTTTATCAACAAACAAGTGGCTAAGTGTTTAGATGAGGAACCAAGCTCAATTCTATTTCCCATGGGGCTAAGCATCATGTTGAGGATTCTGATTATGAAGGCACAAATCAATTTGTAAGAAAATAGATGGCATCTTACTAGTATATAACTCTTGAGTTTCAGCCACAATGGGTGCTCAGGAGGCCAGAGACTATCCCTAAACAAGGCCACACACTATGTGTGCTTTTAGGTCCAGTCAGATGTCAAGGCTTGATGTCACCTTCCTGGGTAGTGATGCAGCCAGCCATAAACCAAAGAAAACACAGAATCTATTTTACCATCATTCCAGGCATTTTAAGGGACTATCAGTTATAGCCTCCAAATAAAACCAAACCTGGATCAAAATTTATTACATGTCAGAATTTTATCATAGTTATAAACCCTATCAGGGCTTGAAAGCACTGTGACATTAAATTTACCTACACTGTAAGAAGACAGAATACCAGGGAGGGGATGAGTCATGTTTGTTGGTTTTGTTTTACCACCAGTACATTGATAAATTAAATGCCTCTGTTTCCTACATATGTCAGAATACACACTTAATTGGGCTCTCTTGTCTGAGCCCACTAGTGCAGTTAACTTATGCATTCCTTCCAGAGTATGTTTGAGTTGTAATTTGGCTAAAAGTATTCTTGATTTGGAAATGCTTCTTTAAGGTCAATGGAAATTAAGGGGTACTGATAGGGAGGAGACATAGCCATAGGTATAGCTATCATTTCTAGCCCCAGAATTGTGACCCCAAACTGCATATAGGGTTTTAAAAAATACAGTGACAGAGCCTCATCTCTGAATAGCAAAGACCAACCTCCCAATAGGTGCCAAGCCTGAGAACTGAATACATGATTTTCTATAAATTTTTACTGTGTACTGAGAGCTTACAACTGAGATCTAAGCCAACGTCTCTCAGACCAAGGAGGGTAAGCCAGTCCCCTAAGGTCTGTTAAATTATGCACACTGGCTCAGGGTGTCCAGCACAAGGTCTGAGAGCTGAATTTCCATCAAGCCCTCAGAAGATGCTAGTGAATGAGATCCACTGTACTGAAGAGACCAGAGTCCCTCATGCAGATTGAGGGGCTTGCCGTGTTTCCTAGGAACACTGGTAGCCACCTAGGGCCTGTCCTGAGGGAGAAAACTTCTGGTCGTGTAGAGAAAAGTATGTACCTCCCACGTGAACATCCTACTTCCTCAGAGCTATGATGTCACTGTGGAAAAACTGGGAACAAAGATGAGAAGGCCTGACCTCACCCTCACAAACAGCGTCTGCTCTTCCCCCACACAATGTGTTCATTTTCACAGCTCTGCAGTTTCCATGTCAGTTAGAATGTGTCCACTAAGGAAGCAAAGAGGCAGGTGTAGAATTGGTAACAATGATGGATACAGCCCTGAATCAAGCTAGATGGACACATGCCCTCAGTTCACAGCTAACACAAAGCACTTAACAGGGACCATCACATCCTGCACAAAGGAAACCTTCTGGACTAATGAGCAGCTGGATGGCCAGTTTGGGTCCATGATAGGAAAATTACATCTTAGAATTCTTTGCCAAACATACAATTACAGTATATTTAACAACCCAGTGGTGCTAAAATAAGCAAGAGTTGTGAAGCCAGTTAAACTGCTTGCGAGGGCAAGATTGACATTACAAAGAGAAAAGAATGTGTTTTCAGCCTCAGCATACCTTGCAATCTTTGTAACTGTAGCTTAATTAAATAATTGTTAAGTGGGTTGGTAAAATAGAGGGGAAATAATATTGAAGTAGAAACAAATTGACCATGTTCTGGGTGTTGACCTGAGGTGGAAGCTCAGATCTGCCTCCTAGTTATGGTCACAAATGTGGGGTTGGAGGTTACAGGAGGGAACAAAATTCACTTCACATCAAAAATCCTCCCTTGGGTTCCCCTGTCCATCAACAGGTTATAGCCACAAACCAAGGAGGCTATTCCTGCTGTTTCAATCTACCAAAGGTCTCAAAATGAGTACCCTTCTAAGACAATCCTGATCAGTCTAGCCAATAACTGCAGTATGAATTTGCCCTGAAGACACACAGATATTGGAGGCCAGATCTGAAAAGGAGACCTAAACATTATAAGAATTTATCTGTTAAAAATATATTTAAAAGTCCTTGTATTTTATTTGAATGTTATCATGATTAATAGTCATATAAATAAAATATATGATATTTAAAGTAAAACTTTAGCATTCACATCAACAACAGGACTAAGTGAAAAATGTTTTAGCCTCTCTATTTGCTTAAATATAGGCTGGTGACAATGGCTGTTTGTCTTTTCCGTTTCTGCTTTCCATGACTCTGCAGTCTCCATGTCAGATAGCACATGCTCATTAGTCTGCAGTAAGGACTGTAGGAGGGCAGAGAGGTCACTGACTCCCTCCAGAAGGATAAGAATGATCCCAGAGGCAACAGCATACATGAATCGCTAAAGACCAGCAGGCTTCCCCAAGGTTTAAGAAAGGAACAACCACTGATTTAGGGCTCTTGTCACTATAATGAACCTGTAATTGTGCCAGGCATGTTCTAGGTCTTCTGCAGTATATGGGGAAAAAATAAAGGAACAATTATCCTCTGTCTTAGTTACTTTTCACTAGTCGCTGAGACAAAATACCTGATGCCCAAAGTTGGGAAAGGAAAGGTTTATTTCTTACAGTTTTTGGAGGTTTCAGTCTATACTCAGTTGGCTCCAAACCTGGGTGGCATGGCAGGGTTGCAGTTCATGGCGGCTGCAAACAGCAGGGCAGAAACCAGCAAGAGAGAGACACACCTTCTTCCTTCCATTGCATCACATCCTGGCTTCACCCCCTAGGAAGGTGTAGCACTGACACCATCAATCCAAGTGCTAGACAATAAACCAATCACAAATGCACAGCGCAAATACATGAGGCCTGGGGGCCACCGACATAAATCATGACATTCCAACCCTGGCCCCCAAAGACTCATGTACAACCTTCATACACAAGACATTTAGTCCATCTCCAAGAGTTCCCAAATTCCTAACATTTTCAGTGTTGCTGAGAAGTCCAAGTCCCAAGTCTCCTCCAATATCTATGGCAAACTCTTAACTGTAACCCCCTGTACAAGTGAAACAAGGTTAAACTTTCTGAAATGCAAAGGCACAAAATAAACATTACCATTCCAAAAGTTACAAACGAGGGAATATAAAGCATTGGAAACAAAGCAAGTCCAACATCCAGCAGGGCAAACATTAAGTCCTAGAGTTCCATGCTCAGCATTTGAAGCAATCTGGTTGCAAGCTCCAAAAGGCTTGGATGATTCCACCCCCATGGCACTTTCAGGGATTTCAGCTCCCCCAGCTTTTCTCTTAAAACTTCTCTGCTCAGTTTTTGCAGCTTTCCTTGGATGATCCATGTTCTTGGCTTTTCCAAACTTCTGGGGTCTCCACTGCACCTTTGGCTTCACACTTACATCTTTACATATTGCCCTCTCAGGGGCACACTGCTTGGCTTCCCAGGCCCTTTGCATTTGAGGTGGAAGCCTTCTTACCCTCAGAATTTGTGAATTTTCCTTGCACCTAAAATCAGCACCATGTGGATCCTGCCAAGGCTTGCTGCCAGCTGGAGCAGTAGCCAGGCTTTTCTCTCTCTTGGCTGTAGGGGTTGATTGCCTAGATTGCTGGGCTCTGTGAACCTGATTGTGAAGAAAAGCTTTTCTATGTTGCCACCATTCTGGAACCTCATGTGGCTGCCACTATTCTGGAACCTCATGTGGCCTCCTGTGCCATTCTGGAGCATGGTGCTCTGAAGCTTTCTCATCTGAGAGAGTTCTTTCACTTTTGCAGTTTGGGGGATGCAAAGGGTGGAGACCCTCTGCTTCCTGGATTGTCCAGTGGCCATCTTTCTTATCTCTCTGTTTCTTCTCAGCAATCAAAGTCTCAGCTTTATCTTTACAATCCACAGCTTTACTGGAGTTTTCCTTCTGGCCAAACTCACAGTGTTTTAAATTATCCTGCTGGGCTCTTTGCTCTTGATTTGCAACATACATCTGGCTAAAAGCCCCCAACAATAGCAATGCCACAGCC